>JAJIBD010004779.1:0-216754 GCA_021461705.1 Cryptotis parvus | reverse complement strand
TTTGAAATCAATGATCACTTCTTTGTAGAATGATGAGATCCTGGTGGTGAATCCATAATACAGCTCGTGAAGGATCTTGATGTATTGGGTTTGAACGCCCTGTTTGGCTAGGGCTTCCATAACCGCTTTGGTCTCAACAAAATCAAAGGCTTTTTTTAATTGTTCATTAAATCAATGAACGTGAGACAGAGCAGCATCTTGAACTCCCTACAAACCTCAATGAGCTTGGTTTACCGTGTGGATATGGTCGATTGTGCTGAATCCTTTTGGAAGCCAGCTTGCTCACATGGTTGTCCTTCATCTAATGTTCCGCAATCCTGTTCAGGATGACTCGAGTGAACAGCTTGTAGATCCTGTGATCTACAACAGGCGGATGGGGCAATATTTGCCAATGTCATGAATGTCTCCCTTCTTGAACAGTAGAACTGTCCTGCTGGTTTTCCATTGGGAGGGCACCTTGTATTGAGACAGATTGTGTGTGCAGAGCTGAGCCAGTGTGTTGATGAGTACTGATGGCAGATTCTTCAGGTGTTCAGGTCTGACTTTGTCTGGGTCTATTGCTGTTCCCTTCTTTACCGGCGAAATGGCATGTCGGATTTCAGAAGGGAGAACATTGGGAACGACATATCCATCCCTGCGGAATTTGGTATGTGGGCAGGTGGACTTGGCTATCAAAGAGATCTGAGTAGAAGTCATAGATAATCTTTTCCATTACCTTTCTGAAAGATGTGATAGATCCATCAGGACATCGGAGGACAATCATCTTGGTCTTATAGTTGGCGAAGGATAGGGGTCATTGCAAATGCTTTTCCGGCATTTGCTGCATCTTCCAGTATTTCTGCTCTTCTCTCTTTGAGGTCTTCCTTTATTGCTTCTCTGCACTGTTTTGTGAGCTTGGATGTTAGCATTTGGTTGCCTGAGGCTCATGCTTTTGCCACATTGGTGAATGAGCTCAAGAGTTTTTGAAGACAGATGTCCTTTTGTGTCTTTCTCTCTCTCAGCATTTTTTGCACAATCATGGAGGTGCTGAACCAGGCGGTTGTATTCTTCATCGATGTTGTCAATGATGGTATCTTCCCATGTTGCTGCAATGATGCCAAAGAGTTCCCAGTTGGTGGTCGTTCTGGGAGTTCTCTTCTTAAACTTTGCAGCCTTTTCTCCCTATTGCGTGAAGTGTGTATACACATATGTATATATGCACGTATATCACAACACATATGTTTATATATATTATATAATGTATATGAGTATGTATATATATGCATATTTCTTTATTAACCCACACCAGAAAGACAGCACAGGGTTTAAGGCTATTAATTTGCATACAACTGACACTGGTTCGTTCCCTGGCACCACCAGAGGTCACTCCTGAGCACAGAGCCAGGAATAGCACCTGAGCACCACTGGGTATGGTTCAAAACCCTTCCATAAATATATGAACCTATCCAATGGGAGCTTAAACCTCTGGCATCACCTTCTTCACACCTTCCTCTTCCTTTTCTCCATCATCCTGGGATTGTCTTTGCTGTTTCTGCCAGTTTGATTCCCACATGCACTATCCATCATCACCAACCCATCATATCATCTCTTAGCATGATTTCTTCCAGAATGGCACCGGTGGTCTCTAATCCCATGTCCACAGTTATATGGGTCTATGTTGAGTCTCTTCCTTATGCAATACACCCTGTGCATTGCTACAGAGATCTCTTCCTCAAACCCAGCTTACATGTGATCATCCCTGTATGCTTCCCAAGTTTGAAAAGACTCCTTATAGTATTTCCACTAAAATCCATAACCTGCCTCCATTTTCCAAGGCTTTTTCCAATAACATCTTTTCTCCATCCCTAAGTCTTAGTCTCCTGTCGAGCAGTTTAACAGAAACTTCTGGTGACTAAAGACATTTCCACTGACTGTGCTTTCTTCCCAGTCTCCTTCCATCAGTGCCATTCAGCATCATGCTGTTCATTCCTATCTCTATTCAGTGTCCTGCCCTATGTATGCCATCCCAACCTTGACAGAATCAGCTGCCCCACCTCTTTCCCCTGCATGGAGGGATCAAACAGAAGAGTGTGGAGTCACTCTCATTTATCAAGGCATTTAACGGAGATGGGGGATCACTCTTGTTCTGCCCCCACCAAATCAGGGCAAGCAGGGTTCAGGAACACAAGCGTATTTGCTGAAATGCATTGTCATCTGGTCTCCACTTCCCGACAACTCCCTTTTTCACCTAAGACTCAGCAGTGCCCATCTGGTTCCTTATCACTTAAACTCACTGTTTGTTTTGCTAAAGAAGTAACTATTTCCTGAGTCCCAGGACTTAAATGAACTCATTGCTTCATTTTCCTTACTCCCTTTTGTCTCTCCACAATGTCTGAGTATTGCTTTAAATTTACAGATCAAATTTGGACCTTGTCTCTTTTTGATAGTTTCTATTTTCCACTAAAAGATCATAGAAATCCCTTGCCTCTCTCTACTAACTAGTAGACAATGGTTTTAAAAAAATGCTACATTTGTTTGGCTATAGACATTGGATCATTTGTCTCAATTTATTTGATTATATGCAGTTACATATGCATATCTATTTGATTATCATCTGATAAATATGCACTTACAGGAAGGAAAATCACGATCAGAATCACGGGTGAATTGACTGGCTCAATGGACAAGCATATAACATGCGCCAGCAAGGGTGCCAGACGCAGTGCTGGGCCAGAGAGAAAAACACTAGCTCAGAGGGGGTCAGATAGGTCAGAGGTCACAGGCCTGCTTAGGTCAAAGGTTATAGAACCACTCATAGCAATTCTCTCCCTACTAGATGTCCCTTCTGGGTTTGAAGGGATAGAAAAGGGATAGACCCTGTCTATGCGGAAGGGTCTAAAGAAACAGTGGTGCAAAGGAAGAAGGCCCTTTATTGGTAAATTGTGCCTGGACCCCAGATTCTTCAAGTCTGACAGAGGGTAAAAGCAGGTCCCCTGAGGCAGCAGGAGAAAGAGGGAACCAGGAAGCTTGTCCATGTCTGCCCTTCATGTCAGGAAAAGAAGGCGCCAGATCCTGAAATTCTCTTCCCAGGCCTCATATCTGAAGAAAGAAGAGGCTAGGACATAGGGGCGGGTGGGCCTGAGCACCTGCTCTTCCCTCAGCTGTGGGACAAGAGCCAGCTAGAGTGAGCTTCAGCGGGGGCTGCTTGATGCACCCATCTCTCTTCATCAATGGTTGAGGACCCTCTTTTGCTGCCCCTTTCCTTCAGAGACAGTGAAGTGACTTTTTTTTTTGCTTTATGGGTCACACCCGGCAATGCTCAGGGGTTTCTCCTGGCTCCGCACTCAGGAATTACTCCCTGGCGGTGCTCAGGGGACCATATGGGATACCGGGATCGAACCCGGGCCAGCATGGGCTGGCCACATGCAAGGCAAACGCCCTACCCGCTGGGCTATCGCTGCGGCCCCAATGAAGTGATTTCTGTACCCAACTCAGACTCAGTTTCTGGAGAGGGAACATGCAGGTCTGTGGAAGGAGGAATCCTGGTGGCATCAAACTGTAGGTTTCAGCCTTTGTGGGGAAATGGTGATACAGGGATGGAAGTCGGGGGAATTTCAGACAGAGACTGGGCCCATCCCCTTGTCTCACAAAGAACGAGGCACATCAGATGTCTCTCCTTATCCTTGGAGTGACTCTGGGGTTCCACTGGATGAGGATGTGCTTGGATGAGAATGAACTCAGACCAATTCATCTAGAGTTGGTCTGAGTTGGTCTGGTTGTGACACAGACAGTCTGCATCACATTTTCTCTCCCCCATGTAACAGACTTCGTGGGTCAGTAAATAATCTCTGCCTAGAAGATCATTCTGGTACTCATATGTTCTCACATGAAGGCTCTGCCTACATCACAAAGTGTACCCCTGGGTGATTCTGGCTATTCCCACCCCAGAGACCATGTCAGCAAGAGTCCAGGAATGGCCTGGAATAACCCAGTTCCCCATCAGGTAAATCAAGATGATGGCACTCTAGCCAATTTCTGTGTGAACCCAGGGCTGATGGGCCACTGACAAGCTGGACAGCCTGAGTTGGTCCCTGCAGGGTGCTATTCATGTGGCAGTCATCACTCTGCCTTGTCCATTGCTTCCTTCTGAAGACATTATCAGGTCAACTGCAACCAGGTGCATGCAAGAGGACATGGGCCAGTGTGCAGAGACTTCATGTTATTGTTGAGGCATTCAGGAACATTTTGTGGATTTGGATTAGTGAACATGTGTTGTCAGAACAATATGTTAAGAAAATGACTATTTTGGTGGAAGACACAGTGCCTTTGAATAGAGGTGAAGCTGGAGAAGAGAAAATACTATTAATAGTAGCAGTGCTTACTGGAAATTTACTCAACGTGACGATGTCTTCATCCCTGCCACTCAGTGGGATAGCAATATTATTCTCTTATTTCATTGATCTCACAGAACTCCAGTCTGGGCTCTAACCCAACAGCCCACGTCCTTCCTTGGCATCCTACAAAGGACAGCTTGCAAACCAGGGGACGGTAATGAGAATACCAGGAAACAGGAGATGAATGAGGCCAAGACTGGGGAAGGGGGAAGGGAGCACCCAATCTGGTAATGGACTGAATTCTGGGGACTCAGGAACAAGGGAACTCAGATGCAGCTTTATTCCAGATATTTCTAGAAACTCAGAGACACTAGAAGGAGGGCATTCTTTGAACACATAAGGTGATTTTACTTGGCGTGCAGTTTGGGGTGGGTGAAAATGAAGACAGTTGCCACATTGGTGATTCAGTGCCATAAAAGCACCTCCTGCAGAAGAAGAAGCAGATTTCAGTCCTTGGACGAGAACAGCCACTACCGCACCCAGGAGGCGGTGCCAATGTGGAATCATTAAGATTGAGAGGTGCTGGGTAGGGGAGGGTACAGCCCACTCGCATGTGGGTGATGAGGGAAAGATCCAGGGATTCAGAAAGTGGGACATGGCTTGGGAGAGGTGTCAAAGAGGGGGAAGGAAGCTCAGAGAAGATGGGCAGGAAGCTGGGTTCTCCCAAACTTTGGGGTTCTATGGTAACCAGCTATGCACACACTGGGGACATAAGGCATGCAAGAGAGAAGACCAGAGACAGCAAAAGGAAATGCACATCATGTGGACAAAAGTGATAGAAACCAGCTGGGAGTAAGACTGACAACAGACCTGGGTGGAGGCAGAAAAAACCAGCCTCAGAAAGCCTCAGCTGGTTTCACCTGGCCCTTGAGAGCAGCGTTATGGAAGCTCAGTTCTAGGGTGACAGTTCCCAGTTCACACCATGGATTCCTTAGCTTCTTTCCACTGTCAACTTCCTTTCCTCCTCTTGCTACTGTCCCCAGGTCATGTGAGCTCCCCTATACTCTCTTATTTTCATTGTCCTGGTGGGGGAATGAGGATGGTGACTCCCAGTTGATGTAGGTGGACAGAGATCAAAGAGTGTGTATCCTCCAGGAAATCACACACCACATCTAGAAAATCAGTCCTATTCCAGGGAGGTTCCCTACCCCCCTACACCCTCAGATGCTCCCACAAAAAGACTATTAGGCAAATCTGCCTCTATTCTGACTCATCATCTCTAGGTCCAGCATGTCAGAACCCGAACAATTATGAAGTTTTGGGGGGTCCTTTGGGTTAGATGTTGTATGTGTGAGTTGCTGGGGATTGAATCCAGGGCTTCACACAGTAAGTGCTCCAAGACTGAGCCACCTTTCTTTGCCCTGATTCCACACAGACATCTGTGCTCTCTACAAAGAGAGCAAGCACGTGAGGTGGTTGTCTCACAATGGTCTTCCTGTTCAGATCACTGTTCTCTTCTTACTCTGTTCTGGCTCTCTGGTTCTTGTCTCTGGCTGCATAACAGGGTTGATGGGCTGATATTCATTAGTGTATTGAAACAGAACCATGCACATCAATAGCCCATGTACAAGGGTACCAGCAGGAGTGATGGCTTCATCTACACAAAAATAGAGATGATCTGGGAGAGCACACAAGAGGTAGACCAGTTTCCTAGCATATGCAAAGTGCTGACTTCAATCCCAAGCACTGTAGCTTCCCCAGCACCTCAAGATGGTACAAATGACCTCTGAGCACTGCCTGGTTTGAGCCCTTTATAGAAAGAAAAATGAACTAGGATATAGTTTCTTTCCCTGGTATACTGTCATAGAGGGAGACTGATTTCATTTAATTTGCTTTCACAGTTTGCTTAATTACTTGCGTAGCAGGACCATCAGATGAGTCTTTAAGCAATACTCAGGGTGAGGCAATCATTGCTTTTTCTCTGGGAAAGAGGCATCCTGAGCTCATATATGCAGTGATTAAGCCTGCATGTGTTTCTGAGAGTAAGTGGGAAGATACACTAATGCCAGCTCTATGAACAGGGAGACTCCTATGTGTATGACATTCCTCCGGGGTGTGAACAAAAAGAAACTCACAGTGTACAAGCACAAGCTCAGGACAGGTGAGCTTGTCAACAAGACATCTGGGGTAACACTATCTATAAGAGACATGGGGCAGTCTAAGACAGGGTGTTGGAACCATCTCCCAGGGGTGGGACAGGGAAAGCTCTAGCTATCCCAAGAAGATTTAGTAAATCAGCAGGAGAAGGAACCATATCAGTGCCAGGCCCTGCATCCCAGGGAATCAGAAAAAGCCAATCAGCCAATTTTTCCGATGAAGAAATCTAATTTCAAGAGTAAGAAAGCAGCTCTTTCCAAATGGGAAGAAACTTCTCACTTTTCTGCCCCAATGGGGCTGCTGTGTGTGGAACAGAGCAGGTGCTGGACCAGTGTGCAGCTTACTTCCAGGGATCCACCTGCCAGGACCTTGACTCAGAGACTCCCAGTGGGCCTGTGCAATACCTTGCATTTTAGTTTCTTGGGGCCTGTCATTTGCCATTTGCAAACCTCACTCATCTCTTCTCACTTGAACAGGAGTCATTTTTTCCTGGCATGCTTAAGAGCTCCTGATGTTGCTAGAAAGTGCAATTCACTAAACAAAAAGAGACTTAAATGATAAACTCTAAATATCTGCAGGGCTAGCCACAATGTATAAAAAGAAGAGGGAGAGGGGGGGGGGTGGCGGGAGGGGGCAAAAAAAAAAAGAAGAGGGAGAGTGATGCAGAGACAGAGAAAGACAGAGAAAGAGAGGAAAACGGGGGTACCTGCTATTGAGGCAGCCTGGGGTGGGCGGGAGGGGGTGTGGGTTCATTGGTGGCGGGAATGGGGCACTGGTGGAGGGATGGGTGCTGGAATACTGCATTACCAAGAACCAATTATGAACACCTTTGTAATTGTATGTCTCACTGTGGTATAATAAAAAATTAAAAAAAAAAAGAAAGTGCAATTTGCTGCAAAGTGTGAAACTTCATCCTAAATGGAAAGGGGGGCTATGAATCTACCAGACCCAAGAGTCCTCTTTCCAGGATGAAGGAGCATGAAGGAGATGATCCCATTCCTAGCTCGCCTTGTGCAGGCATCTGGGCCTCAGTGTGAGTTTGTAGAAATAACAACACTCAGGCGCAGTGATAGAACTGATTCAACACCATCCATCTGCCAGGTGAGAGCCATGGCCTTAGTACTCAGCAAATGGTCAGGAGGCACCTAGAATACCATGTTCTCTCGCTTCCCTGAGAAGGCAGGTCTGGCTTAGAACAGTCCTGCAGTGATAGACCAAGAGAGAACTGGTTCCATTCCTACAATGCTTCTCCACACTGAAATTCCTAAGGAACTACATGCTGAGTAGGGTGTCGAACATAAATGAATAAATAGACGCTAGAAAACCAGTTCCACATCTCAGTGAGAGTTTCTGCCTTCCCACAAGTTTTTAAAGCTGAACAGTTGATTACACTCAAATGCATCTGGAAAAGCCAAGAATTAGAAGTTTTCCAAGATAGTATTCCTAGTCAAATGCTCTACGTTATAAACCCACCTCTCTCTCCCTCTCCTTCCATCTCTCTTTCTCTCTCTCACTCACATACACACATATTTTTTATGAGTACCTAAAGGAAAATTTAGCATTTTCCTTTGCTAAATAATCCCTAAACCAGTGATCACAAAATCATCCTTCACACAATAGGGTGTTAAGCCTTTTGGATCCTGAAAACCACCTCTAAATATATCAGCCTCTCTAACAAACATACACGAGAGAGAGAGAGAGAGAGAGAGAGAGAGAGAGAGATCTGTGACTTTCTTAAACACATATGTTCTGGGCCCTTCAAATCCAGCCCACCTGCATTCCTAGTCACTTCTCATGCCCCTCTGCCCCCTACACTGAGGCTCCCACACTACTCCCACCACCCCTCTCTGCTACTCTGCTCCTCCCCAGAGACTGTCTTTTGCTCCCCAACCAAGACTGCTCTGCTTTGACTGTTGACAATTTCAAGCAGCTCTCAACTCCCAAACCTGTGCAAAGGCTAAAGAACTGATTTGGGAGCCTGACTTTGGGGTCCCTTCTCCCTGCCCACCAACGTGGTTTCAATGCTCCCCAACTCCCGCCTCCCGGTCAGGGAGAAAGAACAGGGCTTACCCACAGACTTGAGCGAGAGCTGGGCAAGAGCGGTCTGACCTGCCATGCTTTGCTCCCAGATTATCTCTATTTCTGCGGTCCCTATTGCTCAGTCCCCTCCTCAATCCCCCACAACACTTCGTTCCTGGATCCATGATTTTTCTTTGGCTCTTTACTATCCAGACAACCCTCCCAAAGCATCTGCAAATGCCAGTAATGAGTTTCTCCAGCTAACTAGAAAAATCTGCAGGTCTTTTGATTAAATATGGAACAAACTATCAGAATAGGCTTGTGAAGGGTAATGTGATATTTCTTGGTCAATATTGCTTTTTTGTCCCTCCCGTGGAATTCGGCAGCTGTAGAATATGGCAACTTTCCAACGTCGATAATTACATTCTGCTTACCTCTGTCTCTCTGGTGGCCTGGAGATAACTTATTCTTCATCTTCTTTTCTAAATGAAACAAAAAAGCCTATTTTTGGGTGGTTGCTGTTTGCAGGGGTGAGGGCTGGAGAGGCTGGAGGAGAATAAGAAGATGGCTTTAGTAGGCAGAGATATCAGGTCTTGCCCGAACTTTGCCAGCCCAGCACTCTCCACACCTATTTTTTGGGTCATCATTTCCTCCACTGCGAGTCATTACAGGGAGCTTATATTCCGAGCAGCTCCTTCACCCTCAGTCGCTGTGGGGGCCGCTGTGGATCATGCAGGTGAGTGGCTACAGAGGAAATGAGGCTACTTGCTTGGAAAAGGAGCCAGCTCAGGACTTGGCATCAAGAGATGACCCCCTGGTCAACACCAGTGCTGCCCGCTAGCCAACCTAAGAACATGGTGCCTGTCTCCAAGTCATTGTTCACAAACAGGGACCAGAAACACAACAGATGAACTTGGTTATTGAGAAGACAGTTTCTGAGGTCACAAGACATGACTCCAGCTCACAGTCAGTATCAGGATGAGACATTTCAGACAGAGCAAGTTCAGCTCATTGTCCAGAACAGTCCTGGCAGAGGCTGTCTTCCAGAAGCTTCCTTCCAGCAAGGTGCTACAAGGTGCTGCATGTGTCTCTTAGTTTCAGAGCCACTGTGAGGTTGGTACTTAAGGTCGGAAGGATAGGCAGAAGGTGATTGAGGGGCTCCCGTGAGAAAGTAGGTGTGGAAGCAGGAAACAGAAATCACAGGAGACGGGAACAAAAGCTGTGAGGCAGAGGATTTTCCCTGTATTATTTCTCAGGCCCCTCCCAGCCCCAGCAAGGCCCTGGTTGGAGAGCACAAGGCAACCTAGGCACTCCCAGTGTCCCTGGAAGAAGGAACCCCTCTCCTTTGCACCTTGGGGATGAGGGGAGCAGTCCTGGGACAGGAGAACCAGGCCTCCACCTGCACTTTGAGGGTGAGGGGAGCAGTCCCGGACAGCAGTGGGGGCTCCAGGGTTGGGTCCAGAGAGCACCTGATGGAACAGTCTGGGGCAGGGCTCAGCTTGAGTCCCCAGGAGGAGCCTGGCCCTCGCCACCCCCAGCCAGCACTGCCTCCACTAAGATGCTCAGGAGAGCGAAGCACAGGGCTCACTTCTGCAGAGCTGTTCCTGTTCCTGGGATCTGTGCAGGGCTAGAAACCCCCGGCCTGCGCTGCCCCACGTAAGGCCACATTGCTCAAAGTTAAGAGAAAAGACTTGGGAGCGATGTGGGCCAGGAGGGGAGGTGTGAGCTGCAGAGGCTGGGAAGGCCTGGGGGGTGTTTTATGAATAGTTAAGTGGACAGGGCTGATAATGGGATACCTTTTTATTGGCTCAGCAGATAAGTTATAATACACAAGCTTGCAGACAGCACGAGGAATTTGCATCGATACAATTCAGGCGGTTTTCATTCCATGACTGCGTGCATTATCAGGGCTGAAAGGAGCTGGTGCTATCTTCTCACCAGCGCGCACCCATTCATTAACCATTGAGCGGGTGCTTTGTCCTGGCTCATGCTGGGTTCTTCCCTGTGAATCATTAACAACTTCTACAGCTTCATACATATGTCTTACTGATGTGTGAAGACATTGTAACCAGCCTTGCTTTTTTTTTCTTTAAAAAAATAAATTATTGCCCTTCCTTTCTTATCTCAAGGAGTGAGCCCTGCCAGCCTCGGGATGCTGCAGAAAGCCTGGTGACATTTGCAGTGATTCAGCCTTTTGAGGATCAGAAGCAGTGGTTGAGGGACCCACCCCAGGAGGCTGAGCACCTCCTAAGAGACCTGGTACAGCAGGGAGGTTTTGTCGCTGCTCCTTGAGGAAAGTAGAGCACCTGAGGATGTTTCTCTGGCCCTCCCAGGAGGCGCAGAAAGGGAGAGTATTTCTCAGGGGAACCCCTACCTCTACTAAGAGAACATGCTGACCCAGGAAGGGAGTGCTCTGCCTCCTGGGGCCATGGGAAGGGTTATGCAGCCCAGGCTCAGGGACGGAAGCGGGTGCTGAGTCCTCCGTATGTAGCTGCTGAGCTGAGAGCATAGGAGCCTGGGTACCCAGAGATGAGGACTAGGGGCTGCAGTTTGACCAGAAATAATTCTCCATGGCTGGGAGTGAGTCTAGTGATCAGACAAGTGCCTGACATGGCTTTGATCCCGGGCACCACCTGATCCCCCAAGCACACCAGTTGGGCTGGGCAATCCCTATCACTCATACCCTGAGCAGAATCACATCCTCAGGTCTTTGCGCTGACCTGCCAGACTGAGCCTCTGGGCTCTGCTTGTGAGCACTGCACACAGAAAAAGAAACTGCAGTCAGGACCTGCTCTGGACCTTTCCCACTAGGAGTGGGGCCACCTGAGGACAAACTCGGGTAGGGGGCAATGCCCTCAGCCCTGCTCATTGGAGGGAGGTCTTTGGGGATCCAGTCTTCTGGGTTATAGTGAAACAGAAAACTTCCAGACCCAGCCTTTCTGCAGACGGACAGATTCTGTTCTGTGCTTGTCATTCCCAAACATATAAACTTTATCTTTGCCATAACTTGATTCTGAGCCCTCTAACAGCTCAAGTACTTCCTGAAAGCATCACAGCTTCTGATCATCTTCCCCAGGTCCATGTCTCCAGCACACAAGTACTTCCTATCAACCTGTATCAGCCACCTAAAGGGATGCATCTCTTTCCCACCCCCATTTCAACTCACCTGGTAGGAACTCTGTGACATTGTTGCATAGTTTGAATCTTGTTCATATCCAGTTCTGAATTGTTTGACATCCATTTGAAGGATATGATTGGGTATGTCAGAGAAAATAGATTCACCCCCAAAAAATTGCCATCAAGATAACATCCATGGGGTTCACATCAGGCACATACTTTGCATGTGAAAAGCTCCAAGTTCTGTCCCCAATATTTCCTAGGCCAGTAAATCCAATACTAAACCCAGCACTGAACAGTCCAGCCTGATTGTTTAAAGATCACTGGGGGTGGCCCCTAGGGCCCTGAGCACTGCTCAAAAGCCAAAAGGGAAAAACAAAAGATGATGATTCTAGCACATTCCTTTCTTCTCTCTGAACTCCTCTGTACCAGACAACACCAGTCAGCTTTCTTCCACCTAGGATCACTTACATTTGCATTGTTACTTTTAAAGAAATAGCCAGAATAGTTTCCCAAGTATTGCATCCCCTGGGGATTCTCCCAGCAAGGGAGGGGTGTGCTAGGACCCCTCCCCCTCTCAGCATCCTGAATTCTTTTCCCTGAGGAATGTATAGGGTTCTCCTCGGGGCCACTGTGCACATTCCCTGTTCACTGACTGCAACTTTCCTTGCACTTGTGCTACCGGATGGAATCACTTCTTTGGAAGAGATTTCAAAGTGTTTCAAATCTTTTGCCCATGTCTTCAATGGGCCTTTTAATATTTTTTAGAGCTGTAATTTGGGGAGAGTTTATGTATTTGGAATAGAAGTCCCTTGGCTAAAAATATGGTTTGCAAATGTTTTCTTCTAGTATTTGAAGTATTTGTTTATAGAATGCTCTTCCCATTCTATAAACAACGTCTTTCCAAGCTATAATTTCATTGATATCCAGTTTATCCATTTTTTTTCTCCAGTGGGCTCTTCTCAAAGGGATCATAGTGTTTGGTTTTCAATTTCAGCCTATGATCCATTTAAATTTTTGTCTCTGTATGAGGTAAGAAATGAACTTCATGAGTTTGCATATGGATATGCACTTTCCCCTCCACCATTTGTGGAAAGAAATGTTCTCTCTCCACTGAATTGCCTTCACACGTTTGTCAAAAAAGCTGTTGTCCATATGTATGTGGGTCTACTTCTAGACTCTTCTGTTCCATTGATATCTTTCTCTGTCTTTAAAATAAGACCCACACTCTTGATGGCTGTGGCTGTATTACTGGCTTGGAAATACATAGTGTTAGTTTTCTAACTTTGCTCTTGTTTTCAAAGTTTCATTTTTTGGCTATGATAGGTCTTATATTTCCACATGGATTTTAAAAATCAGCTTATTGCGACTTACATGATAAACCCTAAATGTCTGCAGGACTAGCCTCAATGTGTAAAAGAAGGGGAGAGAGATGCAGCGACAGAGAGAGACAGAGAGAGAATGAGAGGAAAGGGGGTACCTGATACTGAGGCAGCCTGGGGGTAGGCGGGAGGGAGTGTTTGTATACTGGTGGTGGTGATGGGGCACTGGTGGAGGGATGGGTGCTGGAATACTGTATTACCAAGAACCAATTATGAACACCTTTGTAACTGTACATTTCACTGTGTTATAATAAAATTTTTTTAATAAATAAAATAAAAATCAGCTTATCTATTTCTATGAAGAAACATCTACCATGGTCTTATTTTGGGGGGACAGGGTGGCACTGAATAAAATCTGTAGATTTATTTGAAGGAATTGTGCTTCTTTGGTTAGCCTTGGTGTTAGGCTTTCTCAAATAAAAAGTCTTGGAAAGAGATGGAAAATAGTTTCTCAAATTTCTGAAAGATCCGGTGTAAATTGCTATTTTTTTTTTGCTAAGTAATTGATAGAGTTCACTATTAAAGTAATCTTGGAATGTAATTTTCTTTGTGGAAAGGTCTTTTTAACTATGATTTAAAACCTTTAATAGCTTTAATAGCATTTAGGTTTCATAGATACAGTAGCTGTTATGTTATCTATTTGCATATGAGTGACCTGTGAAATTCTGTCTTTTAGTGATTTTTTCTTTCCACTTTAGTTGCCTAATTATTGATGTACACCTGTTAATAATATTCTTTTACAGTTTTACAGTCTGTAGAACTTGTAGTAATACCACTGATAATTTTCCCTTCCCTTTCTCCCTACCTCCACAGTTCCTCTCCTCTCTTCCACCTACAACTTAGTTTTTCCATTTTACTGAACTTCTGAATGCTTCTTTTTTTAAATTATTTATTATATCACCTTTAGATATACAATTACAAGATGTTCATGTTTGAGTTTTGATTCTACAGTGTTCCAACACCCATCCCTCCACTCGTGCCCATTTCCCATCACCAATGTCCCACCTCCCTCCCCCTTAACACATCCTGCCTCCATGGCAAGTTCTGTATCTCCTTTCTCTCTTTCTCTCTCTCTCCTCTACTTCCCTTTCTTACACATTGTGGATTGTAGTATATTCTAAGACATGACTGGTTCCACTAGTTTGATGTACCGCATGGCGCTTGCAGGGGACTCAGGGAGAGGCGGATGGCAGCTCTCCCAGGTACATCTGAGTCTCTTTGTGATATGGCTGGTTGCCCTGGGGCAGTTCGTGGGTGGGGACACGGGGCCTCCAGGATGAGTCAGAGAGGGGAAGGGGCTCTATCTCACTAATGCCGGGCTCCGAGAGCCGCCTACCTGGGCTTGAACTTGGCTGCTCTGTGAATCTGGTCTTGAGATCAGTGTCTCTCCTGGGTGGGCTCTGATGTGCTGTGGTGTCGTACTGCGAAAATGGCGGCTATTTTGGTGAGCGAGTCTCATCCGGCTGTTTCCAAGGCCCCACAGAGGTGATGGGCCAACACCCAAAACCCATCTTTTCTCCTGGAAGCCTCGTGGTCAGCTGAGCTGGGGGAGAGCCAGATGGCAGCTCTGTATGATATGAATGCTTCTTTTGTTAGTATCTGTACCATTTTTTGTTTTTTATTTCAGTGATTAATTTACTAGATTTTCTGTATCTTCATGCCAATTAACTATGGGTTTAATTTTCTTTTTTTTATTTCTTATGGTAGAAATTAGGTCACTGATTTGAGGCCCTCCTGCTTTTCATACAGTAATAAAGATAAGGAGAGTGATGCCAATTTACCTATTTATTCTGCTTTAGTGGCACCCACCAGTTTGCAATTTTTTTTTCATTTTCAGGCCACTCAATAATTTCTAATTCCTCTTAAGTTTTCCCTAGACCTATGAATTGTCCAGTTTACAAAGCATACAGAATATTCCAGAACATTCTCAAAAACTCATCCTTAGTGATTTCTAATTTCATTCTATTCTTTACAAAGAACATGTTTTCTGAGTCTTGTAGCCTCTTAAACTTATTGAGATGCTTTATGATCCAGAATATGATCGATCTCAGCAAATGTTCCATATGTACATGAAAGTAAAATGCATTTGACTGTTGCTTGGTCTGTTCCCCAAATGTCAGTTTGATCTGAATGGTTTACAGTGTTGCTTCAGTTTTCTGTATCCTAACTGATTTTCTGTTTATAAATCTGTCTGTTATTGACAGGTGCTTATTGAGATCTCTGGAGATAATTAGTCATATGTCTATTTATCCTTGGAGTTTAATCAGTTCTTATTTCAGGAATTTAGAGCTATGCTACAAAATGTGTAAGCATGTAAGATTTTGTCCCATGATGAATTGTTCCTTTTTTGGTATAAAATAATCTTTGTCATTTTAGTAATAGTCTTCATCCTGAAATATGCTTTGTCTGATATTGGCATAACCAGGAAGCCTTATCTGAATCTCTGTGATTACAGTTTATATCTTTACCCTTCATTTACTTTCAACCCTTTTGTCTTTGTACCCAAGCATCTAATCAGGATTTTCTTTTTATTCTAATGGCTGATGTTGCTGCTTTCTGTTCAGGTTATTTAGATCATCTGCTCTGAGTGTAGTTTTGATATTAACTTGCTCTTTTTCGTCTCTCTGACCCAATCTATTCTATATTGCCCTGTCTTTTCTGCCTCCTTTGGATCAATTGCATACTTTCTGTGTTTATTTTTATGTCTTTTTAGTTTTTATATGCCACTTTATACTCCCTGCTTACTTATCTTTAGCTGGAACACTGTACTGTAATCTGGTGGGTCTTTTGGAGTTTATAACAAGCTTATCTACATGCATGCCAGAATTTAGAACAAGGTACTTCCTGATCTTCTCTCACCAATTTTAAATTCTGGTCATGCCTTTTCTTTTATAGCTATCAATTCTATTCATGATAGTTATTGATATTGTTTAAATAGATTTTTAAAGAGACTTGAGCACTAAGAAAAATGTACATGTTTCTAGATTATAGATGAATCTGTATGGCTGACACTTCCAGGAGTCTTTATTCTTCATAAAAGAAATCCATGTTTCCTTCTGGGATCATGATTCTTTTCTTTCACAGAATTAACTTTTTTTTAGATAGGATTTTGTCTTGTATTTTGGAAAGGATTTTTTGGGGGAAGGTGGTAGATAGGAATTAGGGCCACAATCAGCAATGTTCAAGACTTACTTCTGGTTCTGTGTTCAGGGATCACTTCTGGAAATGCATAGGGTCACTAGGCAATGCCAGGGGTCAAATTGGGGTCAACTACATGCAGGACAAGTGCCTTAACCCTTCGCTATCTCTGGCTCTGAGAGGCTATTGTTTGTTCTCTCTGTGCGTATTCTTGTATGTATTTATTTTGTTTCTATTTTTGTTTATAAACCACTTTTAGAGCATTTTTAACTGCAGGGGAAAAATGGACAGAAAGTACGAGAAGTTCACTTGGTGTTCACCTCTGGCCTTTCCTCACAGCTCCCTTGCTCTTATCTCTTCCATTAGCTGGTGCATTGGTTTCAATATTTGGATCAATATTGAGGCATTATAATTAGTCCCAGTTTCTTATCTACAATTGCATTCACTCAGTATGTTGTGTCATCTGTGGACTGTGAAGAATGCTCAGCATATACACCTACCCTTACCGTTAATTCAGGTCATGTCTAATTTCCTATCAACTCTCCCTTAAATTCCTATCAACTTCCCCTATTCTAGGCCTCTCACCCTCTCACCCTTCTGTCCCTCTAATCCTGAAACACACAGACCAGTTTGCTCTTGTTTGTGTTTTGCCTTCATAATCATATGGCTGGAAGCTTTTGCCTAGACATAGGCATTTCATGTTTTTCCTTGTTTTTTTTTAGCCCTGGCTTCAAAGTTTATTTAATCTTATTGCCAACTATTTTTCATTATCTAGATCACCACAGTCAATGTATGCAATCACTAATTAAAGGACAAAGTGTTCTGCAAAAATCTATAATCATGAAAGAATAAAGATATCTGCTAAGTTTCTCCCTTAAACCTGTAAGACCACCAAATGATTACTCCAGCAGTGTTGGCTCCGGAGAGCTGAGACTGAGCAGCTTCATTAGCTTTACAATCTGGTGGGGTAGAAAACCACATTCTATGCAAGTGCCCTGGACATTGACATATGGGATCAGAGTAGCCCTGATGAGGGCAAGGGTGCACTGGGTTCCCACCAAGACTGTGATTGGCTCCTTTGGGTAGTTTTGCAGGTTTGCAGGGTAAGGAACCCCATTGGGTTTAGCTTAGGCAGCAACTGGCCAGGTGAGGTTGGACCACTGTGTGGTGACAGTGAAAGAACTTAGGGTTGGACCTCTGGGCCTTGGAAGTATCAAGCATGTTGAGATAGCAGTTGGAATGTTAGGGTCTTCTAAGCATGCTCTGCATGTTGGGCAGCAGATTACCACACGACTAAGGTCTCAACTCTTTCTGGTTAATACCAAGAACGCGCATGCTGCATTGACTGGGATGCCTTAACATTGTAAGAAACCTGCCACTGTCCCGAGTGGCAGTGCTGTTTTGCATTCCCACCACAATTAATGAGAGCTTTTGTGGCTTCAGGACTTGGGATGGTACCCTGCGCTCTAATCTCATGATGCCATCTTGGCTTCCAGTCCCTGGTGATGCACATTGCAAAGCTTCCAGAGCCATTCTCTTGTGTTGTTCCTGAGGAGCTTCACAATATCTGGGACAGAGAAGGTGGACACCGAAACTCTTGCTGAAAAGACTGATTTTTCCCCATCGTATTTCTTCTTCCCTTTGGTCAGAGACACCATGACTATGCTTGCATGCTACCTTTCTGAGCTTTCTGTGCCAGGATCTGCTGTTTCTTTACAAACTCTGTCCTGGGTGATGTTGATGATGGTGATGATGATGATAGTTAGCACCACATCTGACTGGATGATCAGCCTGATGAGTCAGACCCTGTGATTCAGGAGACCAAATCTCACACAGGCCAGACTTATTTCTGACCACTTGTGACCATATCCCTGACCACATCACACTATGTTAATTGCTGTGTCCTTGAGTTGGAGAGTTCAGCCATTCAGCTTTAGCAGTGTATCATCTGTGGGGCTCTTTCTGTTTCTGTCAATGCTGTAATGTGAATTCTCCAATAACCCCAAATAGTAGGGGTTTGAATAGGGTGGCTTCCAAATTTATGGGTCAAGCTGGATAGACATAACATCTTAGATATATTGTCTTTTTATAAAGATAAAGTATCTCTTCCTTTACTGGGTCACTGAGTCACTCAGCATTTTGCAGTTCTTTTATAGATCATGTACCAATTCATTAGGTTCAGATCTCATTATTACATTGTTGGTGCTAATAGAAGTGGGAAAAAAGACTTGCTCTTTTTTAAATGCCTTCACCTTTTCCTCCTTTTCCTTCAGAGACTCATTTACAGGTATTTATATTTGTCTATTGATTTTATCTTGCAGCTCACCAACACCCTAAACATTTGTTTGTTCTTTCTTTATGGTTTACTTTAGAAGTTTTTAATTGGGTAACTGTTATCTACAAATGGTTTGGCTATAGTTTGTATCCGAGTATCATTAAAATTCAATATAAATTTTTAGACTTAAAATCGTATGTTATTTAATTTTAATTATTTATTAAAACATCATGATTTATAAAGTTATTCATAATTGAGTATTGGGCACATTGAGTCTTTTTTAACTGTTTAATCTCATGGTGATTTAATTTAAAAACATAATAAGAAAAGAATTTGTATAAAAAAGAAACCCTTAAAGCTAGTGCCTAGCTTTAGCTAAAGCCATACACTCACTAGCTTTAGTCATACCCTAAAGCTAATGCATGGCTTTCCCTTGAGAATGCTTGCTTTCTCAAGGAAGTATAAAATATGTGCTACCTCTAATCAGTCTCTCGACTGTTGGACATATTGTGTCTTAGCACCAGGCTCACCACAACGTCAGCTCCCCCTCACCAGTGTCCCAGGTCCATCCCCATCACCTCTAGTCTGTCTCCTTGACAAGCAAACTTTTGAGTTTGGTCTTTTATTCTTTAGATGCTATGCTTTTTTCACATAGTTTCTATGGCTCTGACTTCACTTTTGTTATTTTAACCTGCTGTTATTTTTTTTAAATTAATATTTGATTATACCACCATGAGATATACAATTACAAAGTTGTTCATTTGCCTTGCGTGTGGTTTGAAGCCCACCCGTGACATATAGTCCCCTTAATACCACCAGGGGTCACTCCTGAGCCCAGAGGCAAGCACAGCCCCTCAGCAACCCTGGATGGGGTCAAACAATAACAAAAGTAACAATCAAATACAGAAAATAACACCTCAAAATCATATGTCCTCAAGGTTATTTGATCTACTACCCTCTTTTGAAAAATAGCACTTAGCAACAAACCCCCTCTCCGAAAATTTGTTAACGATCGAACTAAAAAGCAACACCTACTGTCAGTTGTACCACAACCCAAGGAGATTGTTCCAGCATCCCCAGAGGCTAGCCTTCCCTAATTCAGGGAAACGCTGCTCTCAATGTTTGAGTAGGTGATTTCAGAAGCTCCTCGCATCTGCTTCATTGTTTGGGCATTTAGGATAAAGTTACAATAACTATTTTAATACCCTTGACTTCTCTTTCTAGCATCTGCCTGATTTCTATGATGTTGCAATCAATTGCTTTTCCTCTTCTTTTAGGGTCATATTGTTGCTTCTCCACATGCTCATTTGTTATTAGATGTGGAATCATAATTTTACATTGTTGAGTCGTGGATAATTCCTGTATTATAAATGTTCTCCACTTTGCTTTAGGATACATTTGCAATGGATCCTTCTGAGTCCTCCTTAAGCAAACAAACAAAAATTTAGTGCAAACCTGAGTCATGCTCACTATCAGGACCCTTCTCTGCCTCTGCATTCTCCCCAATCTCCTGTAACTCGTGGTGGTGTGCATGGCCATGGACACACGCCTGTAGCGCCTGTGGGCTGCTAATGCCCTCTCAGGGTGCATCTTCCTGTGCTGCCTTGACAGGATCAGATGAGAACTCAGAAGCCAAAGATGACTTTCAGTCTCCTTTTCAATCAATTTGTCTTTCTAGCAGTCACTCTGCAAAATATTTTGGTCTCTCCGTGTTCTTAGCATCTTCCACTCTGAGTCCTGAAGGCAACATCTGTTTCCAAAGCCTGAAAAGTTTTATAAGGCAATAAATTGTCGGTGTCTTCCCCTGCTTCCCATCTCTCCTGTATCCCTGACGGCCTTAGAAATCATTGCTTCACAGATTCTGTGTGTTGGGTCGGTGTTTTAGGCAATCGGAAAAACTGGTCTCTGTTCTCCATAATGACTAGAAGCAGAAATCCTTTGCAACAGAGAAGACATTGGGGACTCAGAGAAAGATGGGCTGAGCCACTGCCATTACTTCCACAGCCTTCCTGCAGCTCTACTTTTTTTAATAGTTCCAGTTTTACTTAAAAAAATAGATGTGGCAATTATATAGTATTTTTTTATTTCTGGGGAGGATTTTTTAAAATATTTTATTATATCACCGTGAGATATACAATTGCAAAGATATTCATGTTTGGGTTTAGGTCATGCAGTGATCCAGCACCCATCCCTCCACCAGTGCCCATTTCCCACCACCATGCCCCCGATTCCCTCACTTCTTCCCCTAGCCTGCCTCTATGGCAGGTTCTTTATCTCTTTTCTCTTTTTCTCTTTCTCTCTCTCTCTGTTTCTCTCTTCCTTCTCTTACACATTGTGGTTTGCAATACATACATTTAGAGGTTCTCATGGGTATCTTTTGCCTATATTTAATGTTCAGTTCTAGGCTGGTATTATCACTTTTGATGATTATTAACACACTGTTCCCTTCTCTGTCTTACTAGCCTCTGACTCCCCACACGTTTGTGGTAGATTCCACCTTTGACAAGACCTATTGTTACATGTTTCGCCTGATCTTAGATATTAGTATAATATGTATATATACACATATATGTATATATATAGGTATATAATACATATTTATTTGCAAGACATATATATATATATTTATGACATGCAATTAAATGCACGCATTCTATATCTTTTTCCTTCTGGTTAATTTCACTCAACATGATCCTCTCCATGTCCATCCATTTATAGGCAATTTCATAACTTAATTTTTCCTAACAGCTGCATAGTATTCCATTGTGTAGATGTACCAAAATTTCGTTATCCAGTCATCAGTTCTTGGGCACTCTGGTTGTTTCTAGATTCTGGCTATTGTAAATAGTGCTGCTATGAAAATAAAAGTGCGGATGGTGTTGCCGCTGTGTGTTTTGGCCTCCCAAGGTATATTCCCAGGAGTTGTATGACTGGGTCAAATGGGAGCTCAATTTCTAGCCTTTGGAGGACTGTCCATATTATTTTCCCAAAAGGCTGTACCAGTCAACATTCCCACCAACAAGTCCCCTTTTCCCCGCATCCACGCCAGCACTTGTTGCTCTTGCTCTTTTGGATATGTGTCAGCTTCTGTGGTGTGAGATGATATCTCATTGTTGTTTTGATTTGCATCTCTCTGATGATTTGTGATGATAAGCATTTTTTCATATGTCTTTTGGCAATTCAATTTTTTTCCTTGGTGAAGTTTCTGTTCATTTCTTCTCCCCCATTTTTTTGCTGGGGTTGGCTGTTTTCTTCTTATGAAGTTCTACCTGTGCCTGGTATATCCTGGATATTAACCCCTTACCAGATGGGTGTTAGGTGAATATTCTTTCCCATTCTGTGGACTATCTTTTTATCTTAGTCACTGTTTCTTTTGAAGTGAAGACGCTTTTAGTTTCATGTAGTCCCATATGTTTATCTTTGCTTCTAGTTGCTTTGTTAGTGGTGTTTCATCTTTGAAGATGCCTTCTGCAACTCTACTTCTTGATGTCAGTGAAAAGCTGATTCCAAGACACACCTTCTATGGGAGAGGCCTGGAGTTAAGAGTGGGGAGCAGAGAGAGCTGCCCCAGCTGTAGCCTGCACAGAACCCAGTCTTGTGAGTCTCTCTCTCTGATTTCCTCTTTGGAGAGGCCCTTAAGAGCCTCTCCAAAGAGGAGAGGTCTCCAAAGAGGAGACCTCACAATCAGAGGTCTGAGCCATATTCCCCAGGAGGAAAAGGAGTAAGTGGGCAAAGAGAACATAGCCTAGAGGAAGGAAACGGTAGTCCAGGGGCTGGTGGGGGAAGAGCGGTGGTACTGAAGGTAAGGAGTTTCCTTGCACACAGTCAACCAGGTGCAATCTGCAGATGGGCCCCTGAGCCTGCCAGGAATGGTTTCTGAACAAAGAGCCAGGAGTAAGCCTGAGCACCACTGGGTATACCCCAAAATATAAATAAATGCATAAATAAATAAATAAACGAAGGAAGGAAGGAAGGAAGGAAGGAAGGAAGGAAGGAAGGAAGGAAGGAAGGAAGGAAGGAAGGAAGGAAGGAAGGAAGGAAGGAAGGAAGGAAGGAAGGAAGGAAGGAAGGAAGGAAGGAAGGAAGGAAGGAAGGAAGGAAGGAAGGGAAGGAAGGAAGGAGGGAAGGAAGGAAGAAGGAAGACACTTTCCTTCTTACAGGCTGCTGCACCCTATCTGAGGCCTTAGATCATTGGACCTTTGGGACTTCTCTGATCCAATCTTCTTCTGTCAGAGAAGAAGACTTCTTCTCTGACATGTGCCCCAGTCCAGGGCTCATCCAGAGCCTGGCACCGTCACATCTAGCTGCGCGAAGTCTGACCTGGTTCACCACAGTTCTCTCCTGGCTTCTCCTGCAGGAGACCAGAGGATGAAGAAATCAAGTTGGGGACTGAGCCAGGTTCCCAGGCAGCGAGACAGGAACTGCAGGCCAGAATTCTGAGGAGCAGGTGTGGGGAACATGGCGAGGCAGCGGGGGTGTAGGGATGGGGAGGGTGATGTTTTCTGTCTCTGTCTCCGGAAGAGGAAAGACCCCTGAGTCCTTCAGCACTGCAGGAGGGGCTGGGCCCAGTCAGGCACTGCAGAGGACAGCTCAGTGTCCCCGTCTCATGCTCGCTGCACCCAGCTAGGGGCTCAATGATTGCAAAGGGAACCTTTGCCCCCTGGGGATGCTCAGCAAATGTCAGGCTATAATGAGATTTCCCACTCTGAGGAGGGGCACTGGTGAAGCATGTACCCCTCACTGCAAGTGTCCAGTGGGAGGGGGCAGCCACCTGCCACTCCAGGTGACACACCTGACCCTGGGATGATGCTGAAATCAAGGAAAGAAGGGGCCTGAGAGGTAGTCCAGTGGAGAGGTCATTTGCTTTGTATGCAGCCTACCCGGTTTGATCCCCGGCATACCATGTGGTACCCCAAGCACCGCCAGGAGTAATTGCTGAGTGCAGAGCCAGGAGTAATCCCTGTGTATTGCTGGATGTGACCCAAAAACAAACAAAAGAAAACAGGGAAAGGGGCTTGGGTCCCCTGGGTGGAGGATATCCAGGCCTCTGTGAAGAAGTGCTCTAGAGTATTTGCTGGGGGCTTGGCAGAGAGTGAACCCACCAGAGCAGGGGCTGAGAGCCTGTAAATGTCACACCAATGAACTTTCCACCTTCGGATGCCCATGGAAGAGGCAAGGAATAAAATGCACTTTCCTAAAATGTCTTCCTTAGTCCTAGAGGCAGTGACTTAAGTGCTGGGAAGAAATGGGCTAATCCTCTCTTCTCTGTTGGCTCTGTCCACACCTCCTGTCCTGTCCAGTCCTGTAAGCCTCAGGCTTGCTCATCTGCAGAGCAGAGATAAGACCCCTGCCTATGGCTGGCAGTATGGGACAGATTCCAAAGCATCGCAGTTTGTGCAGTGACCTCATTGACTCTGACCCTGTGTTGGGTGCATATTCTTCGGGGCCCAAGAGCATCCCTCACTCCCAGATTCCAGCTATGCTCTCTGATCCTCAGACAACTGATAGCCCAGAGGAGGGCTAATGATGCAGTAATCAGAGCCTGGCAGACCTCATTCCAGGGAAGCAGAAGAAAGGGCCTTGATGCCAAATGAAAAGTAACAGGGAGAGATGCACGACGGAAGCGGCTCAGGTCCAGGTGACCTTTTGGCATATGGTGACTCCAGGGTTGGGTGCACAAGGTTTCAAAGAACTCTCCACGAATGATCCATCTGGGCCCCTGTGTGGCTCCTGTGAGCCTGCAGAGCTGACCAGATGGCCCCAAGAAAGCCAGAGGGAGGCAGGAAAGCGGGGCTAAGGAGTTGTTGCTCTCTGAGGCGGGCTGCCCTTGGCTTGGACACACCCCTGATTTAAAGCTTAGAAGTGAAGGATTTGGAGTTTTGCACTTGGTTTGGGAATTCTGTGCATGTGTGTGTGCATGTGTGTGTGCACTCATGGGTGAGTTTGTATATGTGCATATGTGTGTGCTGTGCTTGTTTATGTGTGTTGTGTGTGGTGTGTGTGGGTGTGCACACTGTCATGCCCACTCAGGGTAGACAATTTAAAAACTGCCCTACAAGTGAACTACTGCATCAAACACCTCAGACCTTGATGTAAAGCCAGCCATTCCCTGGCGTGAAAATCTCTCCACACAGAGCCTCTGTTGAATAATCATGGTCTTCAAAATCTTTTTAAAGCCTGCAAAATGCTAGGGTAATGCAAGGGCAGAGAATCATCGGCCACTCTCATGAGCTAAACCAGAACTACACATCGGAAGAGTGGCTGGCCAGCGGAATTTGGTGTGGCATGATGTAAAGGAGGTGTTTCTCACAGGCACCAGCAGAATGATGTACATGAGATGGTTCTTCTCAGGGCACCTAGGGAGCACCTTGGGATCCACACTGGTCTGGGAGTAACCTAGGTCAGTGATTTGATATTCTTCACTAGGTTCTTTCCTAAGGAGAAACATAATTATCATTTTAAGAAATCCAAAAACTTCTTAGAGTGAGAGGAAGAGAGGAGAGAGAGGGAAACCTTGAGGGAGAGAAAAGCGGAGGGGGAGAAAGTGGTCTGGGGGCTGAAAGATCCTCAGGGGTTCCCATATGCTCTTGGAACTCCTCCTCTCTAGATAGCATGTCCACACCATTCTGTTAAAGACACGGAACTTGATGAGTTAGTCAGTCACACAGTAAAGGGAGAGGCCCCTCTCTAGGTCTGTCAGAGGGATTCAGGCCAAACATTCTGGATTTTCACAATCTGGAAGGGAAGGAAAAGAGAAAAGATAGAGAGAAAGGGAAAGAAATAAAGAACCTGCCATAGAGGCAGGCTAGGGGAGGAAGGAGGGAACCGGGGACATTGGTGGTGGGAGACAGGCACTGGTGGAGGGACGGGTGCTGGAACACTGTATGACCAATACCCAAATATGAACATCTTTGTTATTGTATATCTCACGGTGGTATAATAAAATACTTATAAAAAAACAAAAAAAAAATTCTGGATTTTTAAAAGAATATCCCCCCCCTTCCTATGGGTTGCTGTTTCTATGTGTGTATGCGTGTGCGTGGGGAGGGTTGGGGGAAGGGTTCTTGATGACTGTGATTTTCACAAGGGCTCAGGTGAACATTCTGAGTCAGAGAATCACACCTGTCCTCTTCCACCACATGTCACCAGCCCACAGAGTGACTTGGCAGAATCACTTCAGAGAGAGATGCTGGTGTGTTGCATCTCCTTCTGGGAATGAAAACTCTCCCTCCTGGGAGAGTCCCCACCTCCATCTGCAGCCCCCTCAAAGTCTGACTGAATCCATCAGTCCCAGAGCAGAAAAGAAGGTCCAGGAAAGAAGAGGAAAGAAGGACCTGTTCATGCATATGCAGTTATCCGAGCAGGGCCCACTGGTGCCTACAGTTGCCCCTGTGCACCCTCCAAGCTTCATGAAGCGATGAACAGGTCAGTGGCTCCCTGTAACTCCTGGGGTTTGTCTCTATTGCTCTGCTAGCCCCAAGTTGCAGTTGCTGCTACATGCTAAAATAATAAAGATATATGGACCTAGAAAAACACAGATTTATCAATAAGTTTTGAATAAATCACATATCAAGAACTAAGGCTTTAAAATCATCATGAGAAAAAAATGAGGGATGCGCTTTTTCCTTTCTAAGCGTGATTAGACAAAGCATGATTAAACAAAGCATGATTATTCACTATCGCCTTGCCGGTACACCCAGTGTTAGCATCAGCAGTTCCTTGGGATACTCCTGAGATCACACTTATTAAATATGTGGACTCAATGTAGTTTTTTAATCTTGCAAATGCTAGGACACCTTAAGGACTGTAAAACAATGAAATTGTTTCCTTCTAGAAAATGAACTGGCCAAGGTAAAGAAAGAGTCTTGAATAAATGGATGGGAGCATGCAAACATCCTTCAGTGTGACTTAATTGGTTTAGGCAAATGTTATGTGATAGATATCAACTTTTCCTCCATATTGTCAGTCTTGGGGGAGGGAGCAGGAAATGAGTTGCATGATTGGTAATAAAAGCAAGTACCAGGGGGCTGGAGTCACAGTAAGGTGGGGAGGGCATTTCCCTTGCATGTGGTCAACCTAGTTTGATCCTCAGCATCTTGTATGGTACCCGAGCCCTTCCAGGAGTGATCCCTGAGTGCAGAGCAAGGAGTAAATGCTGAGCACTATTGGGTATGACCTGAAACAACAAAAACAAAAATAAATGCTCAGTTCTTTCTGCCTTTTGGGGCTGGTACTCCCAAGTGGTAGTCAGGTGGCCCAGAGACCCTGCTGGTTCTTAGTCAACTGAGCCAGTGGCTCAATGCTAGAGCAGTGGATGAGTCCTCTGCTCCACCAGATGCCAAATTGCTGAAGGGACATTTGAGGGTTGGGCCAGCTTGTGAGGCTGAACGATGTGAAGGCAGGCACTGTGGCCTCCAAATTGGGACAAAGGCTGCTTCTGGGGCAGTATCAGTCCCAAAGCATCTCTGGTGCCTGAGGAAACAAAAGTGAGACCCCAGAGTATCCTGAATAAGTCTGGCTTGCTGGCAGGCAGTGAGCAGTCCTATCTCCAACCCAAATTTCCAAGCTGCCCCAGGAGAGGATGCACAGATGTGCCAGTGGGAGACTGAGGCATCCAGGCTGCTGGCCTCTGAGAGTGTGGACCTTTAAGGGAAAGGGTGATGCAAGGGTTCTTGGTGACTACCAGCCCTCTTTGGCCTCCAGGCACACACTACCCCTTCGTGCCAATTTGCTGCCATTTTCATTCTTGAATTAAAAACAAGACCTGTTATTTGTCTGGCAGAGGGTCTGAGCTGCAATGTGGCCATTCCTGGGTCTGAGCAGGGGTCAGCCGGCTCTGTGTCTGGCTGCCAGGAGCACTGGGGAGGAGAAGATACCAGGCCGGAAGGGCTCTGGCTGCCAGCCCCTGCCTCCCCAACCCCCTCTGCAATGCTGCCTACAGCATGGTGGTGCGTTTGCTTTATTACATTTCCTGAGGTGTTGGGAGTGTGATGGGGATCCTTTGTGGGACATGGGCACCCCTCCAGGGCTTCTGCCTTCCCTCTTCTTACAACTCTTACAACAGGCCCATCTCTCTCCTGCTTTGCCCTGACCATAAGGCAGCTTGATGGAAAGTCCATCCAATCTCCCTTCCTGTTCCCTCTACAGGGCCAAGGGCTCAAGCAAACACTCGCAGGGGCTGAGCTCAGACTTTGCAAGGAGGAAGCCTGGCTCCATCCCTGCCACTTCACCATCCTCCAAGCACCACAGGGAATGAGCCCTGAGCACTGAGCACAGATTAGCTCCTGAACACCACTGGGTGTGGTCCCCGAACTACAAGTCAATGAATAAATGATCCATGGCAAGGAAGAACATAATGATGCAGAGACCGTGTGTGCCAGAGAGGTAGTAGAGCAGCAGGTTCTTGTCTCACTTTGTGTCCAACCTGGGGTCAATCTTTAGCACCTCATGTGTTCCCCCAAGCTCTTCCAGGAGTGATCTCTGAGCACTGCCAGGCGTGGCCCCAAGTAAAAAAAAATAAAGCTATTGTTTGTAACTTTTCTCTGCCCAGTGAGGCAAATTCAATACATTGAGGAGGCCCAGGTCTTTCAAGCTGCAGAACCTGAGGTTTCTTCATCTGAAGTTCTGCTCACTATAGTTTAGTGTTGCCCAGGGGACCACCCAGGCCACACCCCACAGGATTTAGGAGAGCATGTGGTGCCAGGACCAAACTCTCTGCCTCACACAAAGCATGAACTGTAGCTTTTGAAACCTCACAGCTCTTCTCCAGCTCTGAGGCTGCTCGGAGCCTGGATCCATACATGTCCCAGCATGCCATAGTCTCCTGAGAACAGATACACTTTCTTGGGGCACAGGTGCCACCATTCTCCAGGGACCCTTGGTACAGGCATTCACTGTCAGCACTCTGGTGGGGGTTGGGGGCAGGAGTATAAAAGAATTAATAAAGAAAATTTGAGGTGAAGAATAATTTGCAAAGAAGGGACACATGGGCCTTTTCTTCAAAGAGTGAGAGGCCCTGCGTTCTCCCTCACTAGGGTCTAAAGATCCTTTGTTGGATATGCTGCCATTTCTGCCCAATATGGGGACCTCAGTCCTGGAGATGAGACTCGGTCTGGGAGTCAGGCCTGGGACAGTTTCTTCTCATATTCAGAAGCTACCTGTCTCCTCATGACTTCAGCATTTGTCTGGGTTACTGAATTAGCATGTACATTAGCTTAACTTTAGAATATAAGTTAGCATGTGGCACCCGTAGACTGTGCCCAAGCTGGGAGTTCCTGAGGGGCACACAAGGAGGCTCTTTTCCCCATCATTGGGTGATAAAGAGGTGGGTAGCTGAGATTTTGGGGGTCCCACACTGGGACTGCGTTGTATCTGGGCTTGGTGGTAGTTGCAATGAAGGTCTTCTCTTCAGGCTACTCAGTTACTGTCCAGAATTCCCACCTGTGTCCTTGGGGACTGTCAGGTGCTGCTTCTGAGGGTGTTTCACCTACATAGAAGCACTAGACCCCTGAAGATCGAAGGTCTAATGGAAGCTTCCAGAGGGTCTGGCCTCATGCTATGTCTAGGAAGAGGTACTCAGGCAGTTACAAATCCCTCCCAGCCTCACCTTCCTGTGTGTTACTTGGAGATGTGGTCAAATTCTCTGCAAACTTTGCCTAGATGCCCTGGCCACATGTGTCACTGGAAGTGGCTCCATTATTCAAGAGTCAGCACCCCATCTCTATTCAGTCTTCCTCTAGTTTAGTATTCCATTGCCATCATAGAGTCACACATTTTTATTTTCTGTGGTGAGTAGTAGTCACTTTGAAAAATGATTATCAGACTGGCCACTCTGAGCCCAAGGACAAGATAAATTATCTAGTATAAGCCCACATGCAGGCACAAAACCTGAGCAATTATTTGGTTAAATTACTTCTCATGTGAGCATGACATCAAAAGGCAACTAGAGCTAGAAACCAACATCAAGAAAGGAAGGGGAGGAAGGGGAGAGACAGAAAAGGGAGGAGGAGAGGAGGAGAGGGTAGAGGAGAGAAGAAGAACAAGAAGAAAAAGGGAAGAAAAGGGGGCATGAGGGAGAAGGAGGGGAAGGAAGGAATTGAGGGGAAGAGGGATGGAAGGAAGTAAAGAAGGAAGTAAAAAAAGAAGGGAAGGAAGAGGGTAGAAAGAGGGAGGGAGGGAGAAGAGAAGAATTGATGAAAGAGAGGAGAGGAGGGAAGGAAGAAGGGAAGGAGAAAGTGAATAGGAGAAGGGACATGAAGCAGGAAAGAGTCATGTGAGCAAATGCTGAAGCAGTCAGACCCTTGCTGACGTGGGTGCATCCTGAGCTGGGGAAATGAGCTACAAAGTGAGGTCAAAACTTTGGTCCTGAACTACAAATTAAAGAAAAGCTCAACTGCCACTGGAATATTCAGCTTGAAGGGATTTCCACTAGACAAATCTGGAACAACTTGAGCATCAAATAGAAAATAGTATTTAATAAAGTGTAACAGAAATAACAGACTGCAACCCACTGGATAACATTAAGTCGGTGGTGGCAGGGAATTAAATACAGCTAAGTACTTGTGTGAGGAAACAGACAGGGGAAATCTTTCTTCCAGTTTACTACAACTGTGAAGGTAGAGTGAGACATGACTCAAAACCCACCTCTTGGCAGCCCCCACAGACACCCCAGGGGGCCAAGGGGGTCTTCAGAGGACTGAAACAAATGAAGGGATATTTGGTGAGAAACTAGATACATTCATAGTTTAAGATATTTTTGCACCAATTACTTAGACATGACAAAAGAACAATAACTTGGGGTCAGAGGGGTAGGACAGTGGGTAGGGTTTGATCTCGAGCACCCTGAGCCTTTCTGGAGGAATTCCTGAGAGCAGAGCCAGGTGCAAACCCTGATCACTGCTGTGTGGGAGCCCAAAACCAAAAAGAAAGAAAAAGAACAATAACTTGCCATCATCAAACCCTCTAGTGAGCTTAACTAAGTGATGGAACATCAACAACATGAGGCCTGGGTCCTTCTTCCACTCTGAGATTACAGTGAGAAATAAAGGATCATTTCTAGGCAGCCCTGCCTTAAAGGCATCATTCAACCCTGAACTGAAAAAAAGGAAGGAAAATCCTCAAAATGAGCTGCCCTAGAGCCTCTGGAACTAGGCTTGAGAAATATTCCAGATCCAGGACATTGGAGGTCCAACCCTTGGAAGCAAGGATGTTAGACTTTACAAAAAATTGATTTCCAGTTGAGTCTGGAGCAACAGGATATGAAGTTACAGCTATATAAAGCTCATAAAATAATAAGAAAATGAATATGTGTATAAATTATGAATTGATGCTACTCTGGTGATGATAAAACCTCACAACTTTGAAAATGTCACTGTAGTTATATAAAGAAATTCTTGGCTATTTTTAAAAAACAAATGTTAAAATACATTGGTAATAAGTGGGCATTATAGCTAAATTCATTCTTGATTATTAATACATATGAGGACATAAGCACAGTACCACCATGAACAAAGAAAATGATATTTAAAAAAGTTAAAAGTTAGCTAATCTGGGTAAATGTTCAAGGGAGGTTTGTAATTCCCTTCCCTAAATACAAAATGCTATAAAAATACACACCTAGGGGTTGGCGACTTACATAGCACAGGGATTAATGAACTTGCTTTGCATTGGCTTACCTGGTTCAATATCCAACACTATCTATGGTCCCTGACTTGTCCCTGACAGGAGTGACCCCTGAGACAGAGCCAGGAGCAAGCTGAGCCTAGCCCGACATCCTCCAAAACTTAGCTAGCTGATCTTACTGGGGTGGAGAGCGACAGGAAGCAGCAAGCAGGACAGCTGAGAAAAATCCTAATTTTTTAAAATAATTAATGACCATTGTTTTGATCATTACAATTATTCCTGATCACAAATAATGTTTAAATAATTATTTGTTATCATATCATTCAACCCATTATTTGAGTCATCTTCTCCTTTCACAGGAATTAATTATTGCCTGCGTTTCAGCCTAGATTCAAATTTCTCTACTCTTTTATTTTCATGCTATCTGTACTGAAAGCAATACAGTTTGAGTCAGAAAATCTAGGCTGGAAACCCCTGTTTCTGTGGAGGCTTCAGGTTCTTGGGTGATATAAAATGTGATATACCAGTCCCTAAGGTTTGGAAAAATAACGGTACACTCACAGGGAACATTAGAAACATGAAAGAAAATGTGTTTCTCTCTCCTTCCTCTGAAGATCATATCTCAAAGTCCCCAGGTCTAAAATCATGATGTAGGCAAATCAAAGAGAGTTTGATCCATGGATTGATTTCAGAATCTTTGGGTAAATTTCAGAAAAAAAAATTCTCCATCCCACTTAAATGCTAATTCCAAGGGGAAGAAGGGAGATGAGCACGTGGAGCCAAAACCAGGCCAAGAGAAAGTGCTGGAAACATGCTTTTGTTTTGTGGTTTAGGCCACATCCAGAAGTGCTCAGAGCTTAATCCTGACTCTGCACGCAGGGCTCTCTCCAGGCCAGCTGAGGAGACCATATGCAGTGCTGGGATTCAAATTGGTCATGTGCAAAGCAAGTGACTTACCTACTGTACTATGTCTCCAGCCTGAAAACAAATTTTCTGCCCAAGCCATTTAGTTCTGGGGCCGGAGCGATAGCCCAGCGGGTAGGGCATTTGCCTTGCACATGGCGGCCCATGCCGGCCGGGTTCGATCCCCAGCATCCCATATGGTCCCCGAGCACCGCCAGGAGTGATTTCTGAGTGCAGAGCCAGGAGTAACCCCTGAGCATCGCCGGGTGTGACCCAAAAATCAAAAAAAAAAAAGAAAACCAAGCCATTTAGTTCTGGGGCTTCATTACAGCAGCCGTAATTGCTACTGGTATTTGGATAAGGCTTTAGTTATTTCTTTGTTTATTTACTTGTTTATTTATCTATTTATTTGTTTATTTATTTATTTTGCTTTTTTGGGTCACACCCAGTGATGTTCAGGGGTTACTCCTGACTCTGCCTCAGGAATTACTCCTGGCAGTGCTCAGAGGATCATGTGGGCTGCTAAGGATTGAATCCAGGTGGGCTGCATGCAAAGCAAATCCACAGTACTACCACTCTGGCCCTGGATGAGGCATTTAAAATTGCATTTAGTATGGTTTCAGTTAAGCCCAAAGTCAAAGGGTCATCCATATTTGTAACAAGTGGTATTAGAAAGGATTTGCCCAGGTCTGGTGGGAGACTGTCCTGCAACTGAGCTATCCCAAGGTCCGCTGAGGCAGTGGAGTGAGAACCAGGGCCAGGAGAGGACAGTCTGACCTTCCCTATGGAGTCAGGGGCATCCTTGGGTCAGTTCTCCACCCTCTCTCTTCAGCACTACCAGAAGTCCATGTGGTTTATAGATTCAGATGGGGTGGGGGGGAGGGCTGAGTCCAAGAAAGACAACACTTTTCCTTAGCTAAGCTTTGCTGACCCTGGGAATACCCATCTATACATGAAATATGGGGTACATAACCTTTGTTGTCAGTATGCTTCTGGGAACCCCACATCTTTATTCTAAAATCAGATCGAAGAAGATTTACCTAAGAAAGTAAGTTACTGAAAGGGCACTTCTTTTTACCTATGTCTAAAAATTGATTTGAAGATTTTATGACTTGGAAAAGAAATGGTTCATCAGGTTGCGTTTTCATTTTCCCCCCCACAAATTTTACTTGTTTTGAACTTGTCTCTTTTTTATTTTAAAAAAATTGAGGGGTGCCACTCCTCATGGGTGCTCAGGGCTTGCTCCTAGCTCTGCACTCAGGGAGTCCCTCCTCTGGGAGGACCAGATGGGCTCGAACCTAGGTTAGGCCCTGCAAGGCGGCTTGTCCCTGTGCTATCTCTTTAGTCCTTGAAATCATTCCTTTTTCTGTCTTTTTTCATATTTTATTATCACACTGTGATTTACCAAGCTGTTCATAAGACAGCTGCTTCAGGAATTAGGCCTCCCAACACCAATCCCACCACCAGTATGACCTTCCCTCAGCCAATGTTCCCATTTTCCTACTCACCACCCAAGCTTGCATCCTTGCAAGCACGAACGAATTTACTTCATATTGTTTGTTACAACACTAAGGCAAATGGAATTATCAAAACTTAGATCAATAAGAGTCAATTTTTGATCGTTGTTATGTATTACAATGAAGTCACTGAAGTCATTGAGGATCTGCTGTGCTGCTGGGCGCTACCTGAGCCTCTGTATTATTGTTTGACTCGTTGTGCTTGGTGGGCTTCTATGTAACTTTCCCATTATATTTCCTGTGATCCTACTGAGCTGACAGTACTATGAAATTTGGAGGTGTCGCATGAACACATATACATCCATGCAGCCTAGTAGTTATAGATTGGGGACAATTTGGTGCCTAGTCAGTTTGATGAAGTTCACTTGTGGAGCTGGGTCATTTCTATGTAAGAAGGTGTTGGGTGTGGTTGTGGGCTGTTGTGCCTTCAGTCAGAAAGGGCAACCTGTCTGCCCAGGTCCCAGAGTTCTCAGCCCAGACCTACCTGGGAAGATTCAGCAGTGCAATGTTCTTTTGGAGAGGTGGCACTAGGCCATTTCTCTGCCTGCAAGTGGCAGGTGTGAGATCATTTCTTATGTGTTATATACTCAATATCATAGTAACTGAATTGGGGTCTGTGTAGGGTACCATATGCAGTACCCAGGATCGCACGGGCTTGGTCACATGCAAACCAAGTGCCTTAACCTCTGTAGTAGCTCTCTTATCCTCAGTAACTGTTTCTTTTTAGGATTAACATGATTTTATATATTGATACTCAACTGGGTTTGCCAAGTATTTTGTTACATACATAGAAGCATTTATACACACACACATTTTGTGTGTGATTTGTATTTTTTTTTCTTTTTTTGTGATTAAGAGCCAGTGAATTTGTACTTTAGAAGGGCTGAACATTCATAAAAATAGTTAAATATTATATGGTAATTTTAAAAAGAATGCCCTTTGGGATTAATATACAGAATGAATAGCTTTGTCACCAGCACCACCAAGCCACTATGAAAGCAGGGTAATAAAAGTATATAAAAGCACCTTTGAATATTGTGGGCAATCTCAGCAATATATTTCCTGAAATCCACCTTGCAGATGGATCCATGGTACAATTTCCCTTGTACAGCATCTTCGGGTCTCCTCAACGTCTTAAAAAATAATATCCTTCCTTGCCGCCCTTGAGTGACAAAGCTGATGAAAAATAAAGTCATAGATAAGGCAGCTGACATTAGAGGCATCCTCTCTCCCCGTTGCAGGTTATTAACAGGTGCCAATCACAGTGAATCTCATCAAATGTCACTGCAATCCCCTAGGAAACCAGAGTACCCAGATGACCCAGGGTGGATCAGGCCTTGGGCCCCCAGATCAGGCAAAAGTTCAGGAACAAAAGCACCTTCCCTGCACCGAGGTGCCTTGGAGAAGCCCTGATGGCAGAGGAAGCAGGGATGGGGGACTGTCCACTGGTCTCAGCGGCTGGACCCACAAGTTAGAGGGACCAGTGGTGGGAAGTTGGTGCAAGCTCCCTCTCTGAACAGCTGGGGCACAAAAAGCTGGGCACACACTGTCTGGGGGTGCAAGGAATGCCTGAGGCCGAAGCTCGGGATCAGTCTGGAATGCTGGGGTCTCCTCTGATCACCTTGAGGCTATTAAGAGAGAACTAGAATAGCTGATACTACAGCCAGATGGCAGATGAGTCTTTGATTTATTATTATATTGCAAGAGACACGCAAGTATTCTACTGAGCTTACTGTATGGTGTGTGTGTGTGTGTGTGTGTGTGTGTGTGACACAACCTGGTATTCAGTGCTCTGTTATCTACAATGATCAGACAGATTTAGAGGAGAAAATCACTCTGGCAGGGCCCCTAGACTACACTCCTCACTTTGGGGGTGTGTCCTAGGTACCTGTGGGGGAGTTCAGTTTTCCCCATAGCCTCTGCTGAGGGCAGGTCTGATGACAGTGACCCCCACCTGACAGAGGAGGAATAACCTGACAACCTGAAGGTCAAAGGGACGTGAGCAAGCCTCTGTCCAAGGAAGATCTGTGAGCCCACAATGACCACTACATCTCCTGGCTTCCCCCAATTATGTCCACATGCCTCTGCCTTTCTTCAACTGCCCTGCTTCAGTGACCAGCTGATTCGGAAAAGGGGAAGCAGTTCATAGTTGTTGCCCCCCCGATCCTTAGAGTTAAGAGGGTGACTGACTCATGCAGGGGCCCAGAGCTGGAAGCAGATGCCTGTGAACTCAGTCACACCCGAGACGTCACGGAAGGGTGAGAAGCAGGAGTCCCTGAATGCAAAAATGGAGCTTGTTCAGGTAGAAACCCACAGAGGTGCAGGGGTCAAGAGCTTGACCTCTGACCTTGGGCCTAGGGTCTGCTCCTAACCCCACACCCACTCCCATGCCCCGATAGGGTGTGGTGTACTGAGCCCAGACCCAGTGCTCTGGTCTTAGAATAAATGTGGGGTTCCCCAGAGTCTGTTCCCCAGACAAAGCAGCAGGTTTGTATTGCAGGAACCCGAACTGAAGAAGCACCAGAGGCTGTGACTGATAGGTTCTTTGCTGTCGCACATGCTCATTAATTTTTAACGAAAAATCACAAAATCTTCACTATTAAGAACACAAGCTATCCCGAGGACCTTGCTCTGTGGAGAACATGGCTCAGAAGCCCCAGTGCAAAATTTACTTTTCATTCCTACCTCATCTTTTTTTTGCCATCCACCATTTTGATGGACTCTAACAGGGATTTTACATCTCAGCACAGCTGACCTTTGAGATGGAATCATTCTTCACAGGTGTGGGCTGTCCTGTGGATTGCGGGGTGTTCAATCTTCCTGATTCCCCTTGCTAGACGCCAGCAGCAATCCCAGTCCAAGTCGGGCCAGTAATTCTGTGTGCAGACCTTGCTCATAGCTATCTGAGAGCAAAGCTGCCACTGGCCTAAAAGATTTCTGGAGGGTTCTGGAGACTTCCAGGGTTAAGTGTGATGCCTTCCACTTGATTTCTGTTCTTGCCTTATTGTTTTTTTTTTCATGGTAAACCCCAAGAACTGAATGAGATAAATGCACTTACCTTTCTGGTTTCTGTATAATGAATCCCTTCCTTCCTGGGTCCTAATTTCCAATCTTCAACCATGCTTACTAGCAGGGCAAATACATAGCTAAGTCCTGGAGCTGTGCACAGAAGGAAAGCTATGTAAGGTAGAGAGACTAATTAACCAGACAGAAGGGGCAAGGACCACACGAGGCAGAGGCACGAGGCCCTGGGAGGCTGTAGCCATGGCCTTGGGGGTGAGGCTGCAGATCTAAAAGTCTCCAAAGGTTGAAAGCAAGAGCTGCAAAGCTTCCTGCACACAGACACTGAGGTTCAGCCAGGATAGCCGTATGCAGCTCAGGGGTGGAGGATAGATGAAACCTTGCATAGATGAAACCTTGCATTTGATCTCTGTCCTGCAAAAGTTAATACACAAATAAAGAGTAGATGCCCTTTTCACATAGCACAGGGAGCAGGACGCCTCTCATTATGCACTTAACATATTTTTGACACCCTCTGGTTAGCAAAGTGCTGTCTGTTAATACAACAGGAGATGGAAAGACTAAACACAGACACTAAGCAGCCATCATGTTTAGTCCTTTGCCAACTTTTCAGCACATATTTCCCACACAGAGTGATCCCTTCCAACCTTCATTGTCATAGTGGTCTTTTCTCTATCCCAACTGTCCTCTGCCCCAGCACTTGGGGCAGGCTTCCAATTGGGAAATGTGCACTGGTAGAGGGATGGGTGTTGGAACATTGTATGACTGAAACCCAATCATGAAAGCTTTGTAACTGTGTATTTCACTGTTACAAATTGAATGTAACAGAATTTGCAACAGAATGTTACAGATTCAATTAAATATATATGTATATATGAATTAGTAAATATAAGTAGTAAGAAAAAGAAAAAAAGATGTATCACTGTAAATGAATAACAAAATAAAAACAAAGACTGATTAAACATGGTCTCTGATCAAAGGGACTGAAACTCACGTTAAGAGTGATAATTTGTATTTAATACATAGATACAGGTCTAGTCTGGCTGATACAGAGCAACTGGTCACCCAAGGTCAGTGAATTCTTTACTATAAACCAAGGTGAGAATTTCACTCACCATAGATACCTTGAGTGCAGAACAGTCTCCCCTAGACGAGGGACAGGAAACTGTGATTATTCCTTCTTGGGCCATAATCAATTGTTCACTACAATCCAGTCAGAAAGGTTTAATGTTGTTATGCATTTCTAGATAAAAAAAAAAATTGGACGAGCTCCCCCACCCCTATGAAAATAGGTAGCCTCAGATCTGAGTACTTTCAATCTTGTGGCTGGGTTACTGGTGCCCAGAAGTACAGCAGCTTTGTTAAGACTGAGTCTGGAATCCAAGTTGCATAATAATTCCTTGCAAAGATGCTGCTCGGTGCACCTGAAATCTGCTTTGACATAGACCCCTCTCAGATGCCAAACTTGTCTGTGGATGAGGAGAGAAAGATACTGCTTCAAGGCTTCGTTCTTGGTTAATATACTTCTGTCTTGATCTGAAGTGAAGCTTCTCCTGCCATAAACAAGAATAATTTGGCTGCGTGCTTTTGTGCATCCTGAACCTTTCCCTCTAACGATCTTGACAAGCATGCGGGGCCGTGCGCTGCATACCAATAGCCAGCCCGAGTCTGAGAAGAGGGTAGTCAACCCAGCCCACACCATCTGTGGTCTCAGCCCGATCTGTGACATGTCTCTCTGCACCGAGGCAAACCTCCCTCTGTCTTGGCTACATGAAGAATCAGAAATAAAAAATAAATGAAGACAAGTAGGCAAACACTGAAATGAGTTGTTACAGAACACTAGTGCCGATACCAATCTTCAGTGTCAAGAGAGCGTCCTCTTGTGATCACACGGTCCTTCCAGAAAGCTAGCAGGAACTGTCATAAACAAAAAGGGTGAGGGAAACAAGCCTGGGGAAATGGAAACTGAGGCACTGCAGGTCCTTAGCGCCATTCAGGGGGAAGGAAAGAGTAAGAGATACAGGAAGGAAAGAATTTCTGTTAGTGTACCCCCTGTCTCATCCGTGTCAGCAGAAAAATTGGCCCCTGGGAGACGGGCAGGTTGTCTGGATAAATAGGTTATGGCCAGAAATGTTTACTTGTGATGAGAAGTTTCTCTTCACAGTTCATATGGAGAGTTCCAGAAACACTGACAAGGACAGCAGTGGCACTATAAATCAGGAAGGACATTTGTCTGCTTGAAAAGCATTCTCTCAGAGTTTGTCCAGGCAATGCTGAAGGGCTCCCTTCCAGTCTCTTATCAGAGAGCAACAGCTTTAAATGCAGATAGATCCCCTCTAATATAACTGCAGACACAAGTCTTCCATCCTTGACATCCTAGTTAATAATTTACGTATATGCACCTTGGCGTTCCTGCCTAAATATAGAGCCATTTGTGAACCACTGACTTGTCAGTGCCCACAGAACCACCTTCAGGTGTCCTTGGCAGTCTTCCCTGGATGGAGAGTAGGACCGAGGGCAGAGGGAGTTTGCACACTTATCTGGGTGGGATTCTCCTAGATGCCTTTCACCCAGTATCCTCCAACTTCTGGGTGGGGATGTTGGTGTAATCCTAGAAAAACTCCTAGAAATGGATTAGAACCAAGGACTTCACCGAAAATGGAACAGCTTCTAACGGTGTGAGTGTGCAGCCCAATAGAGCTAGGGTCTGAGTTCATGTCCAGTGGAAGTAGTGTGAAGGAACGGTTATGCACATTCTAGTAGTTTTTCAGAAACCTCATGCATGAATGAAAACAGCAAGCATGCACATCTGAGGAACATACAAAGAACATACAACACACAAACAGAAACGGCAGAGAAAGAAACCAGGGTGTGTAGTTTTGTGGTCATAAAGCCCAGGAGACTAGAAATGGGCTCCCTGTGCAGTGGCTCTGTCAGCCCAAGGCCCAGGGTCCTTATGGTTCTTTAGGGTTCTGCTCAGGCCTGATCAGAGTCCAAATAATGTGGAAACAGCTTCTCCCAGGGAGAGAGAGAGCACCACATCCCAAATCACCAGCCTTAGGTTTAGCTTTGCCTAACACCAGAGAGTTTTTTTCCTAAATTTTAAGGTTAAAGAGAAGAGGCAAAGTTGAAAAAAAAGTTTTTATAATGGTATAATGCAGTTTATTCCTTAATGGGTCCAGGGCAGATTTTCCACTTCAGGACACTCAACAAGGTGCCCATCCATCTCAGGCGTCACTACTGGAGCTCAGTGGTCTTTATCCTGGTCATGCTTGAGCAGTGGAGGCCGGGGGCGATAATCAGGCATGAGGGGCTCCTCTGAACAGTGCTGAGTGTTTCTCCAGTAAGATCACGTGTTTGTATTTATGTTGATGGAGTGTAGATTTACTTTTTTATTTTTGTCTCAGCCAGCCCCATCCTAAGCAGCTGACTTTGACATGTGTCCCATTGTCTGGCCAGGATATGTCATTTATGCTTACATTTGCTCTGCAGTTTTCTATTTGAAGTATCATTAGTTGCTTCCTCATCCTGGCTTTATCATCATCCATTTGCCATCTGGATGGAGCATGTTGCTATAAGCAGTGCAGTCCCATATACACAATTAGGAAGTTCCTTATGCTGCTGCTGGGCGGAGGGTTCATTATTTCTTTAGAAAACAAGGATGTGATATGCATAAAAGCTTTTGCTTTGATTTTACCATCTAAGGCAGTTGATAAATTTCTGGAGACTATTTCTAATCTCCATCATCATTTCTTGTCTGGTTGAAAGGCTGGCTTCTGTGTCTGTGTGGCAGGCCACGGTTGTGACCAAGTTCTCTAAAGGGGGCAAGCTTGTCTTCTAGAACCCTGTGTCTCAAATGGATGGTTTGAGCATACTTTGGTAATGATATCCAACTGCATGGTGCACAAAGCATCTTTTCTCCAAGTGCGCTTTTGTGTGAGGTAAAATTATTGTAAAATTGGTATAAAAGCATATGTGTTATTCAGCAATTGGAGTGACTGTTCTGGGAGTGTTAAATTTAAAATATTAAAATAGCTCAGTTTGACCAGACCTATGGTAAAATATTAAGTTATTTGAGAATAGTATCAATGAACATGTTGATTTTTCTACAAAACTATGCCTTTAGTAGAGCAAGTACTCCAATGGGACTTGTGGAATTAAAAACATTAAAATAGCTTATTATTTGACCAGACCCACAATAAAAGATTATGTAACTTGAGAACAGTATCATTGAACATGTTGGTATTCTTACAAAACTATGCCTTTTATATTTAGCACCAATAATTCAGTTGCCCTGGCTAAAATATTCCAAATTCTACTTGATAAGTTTTTCCCTTCTCTGGGATAAAATCAAATCTATCATCAAGCCTTAATACTTCCACTTAGAGCATGTCTTAACATCCACATTCTGGCTCGTTCTCCTTTAGTCCTGTTTTGACAGCTCTCGCTTAGATCTCACCTTGGTTTTACTTATTCCAGCCTTCTACGTGCTGACACCGAGCGCTGGCTGCATCATGTACACATTATCAATGAGTACGTACACCCAGATCTTTTCTCTATTTTGTGAGCCTGGAAATCCCTTCTTTATACTATCCAGTTATGGAAAGAGTAATTTGCATCTCATGACCTCTTCACTGAAGCTCTGGGCAGCTACTTTTGTTCCAAATAAAGCTTCCTTTGCCTTGAAATATGGACTTCTAGTCTCCTCCTTAGTAGCTTAATTAGTCACGTTCTTAAATTTTTCAGACTTACAACCCCTTTATTTAGCTCTGTAACTTCTATTTTATTTTCACTCACAAACTCACTAAAAATAAAGGTGATTGAACACACAGTAGGTAGACAACAAATATTTGCTTGCTGTTTTCCTAGATACATCTTTGAAACACAAAATGTAAGGCTACATAGAAAATTCATAATGTGCCTAACAATCCGTTACTCATTTAGAGCTTATAATTTGTACAAAACTATTTTGTCCTAATTGCATTTTATTTTACATGACACCCCAGGTTCACTGACATCTGTGGAGGCTCTTACTGAGAGTGGCCTTTACAGAGAAATTATGCCCCCAGCTCCCAATTTTGATTTGGGTCTTTCATATTTTTCTATAGTATGACTGTGAGCCATGATCCATTTAATTAAAATCCACTTTTTAGATACAAAAGAAATCAACAATCTGAGGAAAAGTGAAATGTCACATTCCTCAGCCCTTGAGTGCTCTGAATTTCTTCTTGAAGCATTTGCTGAAGGCATTTATAGACCCTTTCACCAGAAATAAAACCTAACACCAGCTGAGTCAGAATCAAGATTAGTTCAAATCTTAAACATGTTTTAATCTCTCTGTGTTTCCATCTTAGCAGCACTGTGGGTGCATGTTTTAATTACCATATGCATCTAGGATGTATACTTTCCAAAGCGCAGAGAATGCCAAGCTGCCACGGATGGACAGATGCCCAAGAAAGAGAAAAGTTCTAAAGAACTCATTTTGTTTAAAAAAAAATCCCTTCCTTAGCCAGAATCTGATAAGGCGACAGGATGTTTGCTTTGGTAACTAATCATTTGTAATAATTTGGTAAACTCGGCCCCTGAACTCCTTGAGTTCCTCACAACCCTCTGGCTGTGAGGTCCCTCCACACAATGAAGGGAAAACCGAGGAATTTATGACAGTGCTTTAATCCCTCGGACAGCTCCTGCTGCCTGCCTGCTGCAGAAAAGCTTCATCAGCAGATTGCTAATGTCCCTTCTTCCTCCCCCCCCCCACACACACACACACACACACACACACACACACACACACACAGCATTATGCTTTTGGCAAAATGCGGTGTCATCTACAGCACTCACCTGGGGCCACGTGAAGCTATCCAGCAGGCTCCGGCTTTCTGCCCCATTGGGCTGTGACTGAACAGGGATTCGGAGCAGCACAAGCTGCTAATTGTCTCAGCCTGTAACTCTTGACTGATGAAAAAGATTAAAAGGGAAGGAAAACAGCTATTATATCTCTTTCTTAAAAAAACTTGCACTGTGAAAGGCTCATTAACATCATTAGTGTTCCATTAACCTCTATCCAGACAAATAAGCTGGAGGTAATTTCAGAGCATGGGGGAGAGAAAGAGAATGGGGGAAACGTAATTTAAAAATTATCCAGGTGTAGGTGACATTTTCCAACTACCTCCACTGAACATTTGGATAGACACCAGCAACTTTACTTGCTGGAATGCCAGCCTGGTATTGGAGGGTCGCCAGAACCCTGGCTGATAGGAAGGGCTGTAGGTAATAGCAAGTGGGGAGATTCATTGATTGGGACAAAATGGAATTCATTTTAACACACCAGCCCATGAAACCTTGCAACAGAACACGGTGTGATACAATGCAAGTTTTAAAAAAATGTCTACCATGAAATTATATTCCTTCATAGGAACAAAAGACCATTTCACCTTTTAATTTTTCCCCATCACACTTGGTTTCGATCTAATCCATACTTCCCTACCTGACACTCTGCCTTTGATCTCCACTTTCACAAAGGCTTAGAAATTTCAAGGTTGAATACAGACCACAGTTAAAGCTAATAGGCTTTAGGTTTCCTGGTATGAGAAGACAGCATTTTACAGGGAGATACACCTGAGATATTGTTCTTAATTCATCTCAAAATATCAGGTTGATTTTGGTGATTTCAATTTTCCTTCTATCAAAAGAAGATGCTCTGAGCTGCTGTGAGATCTCCATGTGAAAAATCCTAGATCCAGAGGCTTTGATACAGAGTAGTCAGGAGCAAAGCTATGGTTTCAAAGTGATCTATCTAATCGAAGCCTAACATGTACCTGTTAATCATTTCTATTTCAAATTAGGGATTCCAAGATGAGTAATATTATAACCATAATTTAGATGTAGCCATTATGTCTAATTTATTAATTAAACATGATTAATTTAGAGGTAGTCATTATGTTCCTATTTTCAAATCCACAAGACCCTCATGACAACAATTACTTTCCTTGGAGTCACTTAATGGGTACCTTTATGGGACATTCTCCAGCAGTCGCTGATCAACCCACATGCCCTAGGGAGAATACTGGAACCCTGTTGACAACTTGGTATTATTCAGGGGGTCGAGTTAGGCGGGGTGGGGGTTTTCCTCATGCTCGCCACATAATCCACGGATCATACACTGATCCCCTTTAGAGACACTTACCAAGTTTTCATCTGTCAACATAACCTTGGATCATTAAAATCAAAGTTATTTTAGACATAGAACATGCTTTTCTTAAGGCACAATTTGAGAGATCTTCTCATCCTCTGCAGTCTCCTTCTCATTGCTTCATTTTTCTTATTCTCTCTGCTTTGATGGAATGGATTAACCTTTTTTTGAAAGATCTCAGAACTCATTTATATTTTATTGTTGAATAGGACAGTGAACATTTATTTATTTATTTATTTATTTATTTATTTATTTATTTATTTTACTTAATATTTTATTATACCACCGTGAGATATACAATTACAAAGAAGTTCATGTTTGGGTTTTGGTCTTAAAGTGTTCCAGTACCCATCCCTCCACCAGTGCCCATTTCTCACCACCATGTCCCCAATTCCCTCCCCTCTCCCCTAGGCTGTCTCTATGGTAGGTTCTTTATCTCTTTTCTCTTTCTCTCTCTCTCCCTGTCTCTTTCCTCTCTTCCTTCTCTTACACACTGTGGATTATAATACACACATTTAAAGGCTAGCATGTGTATCTTTTGCCTATATTCAAACTTAGTTCTAGGCTGGTGTTATCACTTTCGATGATTATTATTAGCACACTGTTCCCTTCTCCGTCTTACCTAACCTCTGCCTGTCCTGAGCCTTGTGACACACCACAGCTTCTAGATCTCCCCCATCTAAGAACATCATCCATTTCACCTTAGAAATATCACTCAGATGATAGAATACTTTGGCACTGATGCATACACAATTGAGCTGTGAATTACATATCAGCCATCAGATGAAGAAATAGCTGTTCAGAGCCACTGTCATTTGAATACCCAGCATCAGTAAGGTAAAACTAATGTTATATCCCAGAACTGTCTTTACATTCATGCTTTCGAGATATCTCCTTCCCACATTCAAACATCTGCTAGATCCATGCTTCAAGATCCCGCTGCTACCAACTCATTTCCAGTATCTCAAGAGAACTTTAAAGCAGGTGTTTGAATGTGTAAGCATATAGTTCATTCCAGACATTGATTCCCTAATAAGTTGTCATTTGGTACTGTCTTACTCTCTCCTGCTATTTGAATAAACAAGAAATTTAGTCCTTAGTTCGGCTGACTTGAGCATTCGTCCAGAACCTGGCATTGAAATTGAAGTAATAGAGTATCATCTTAAAACCAAGATAAACAATTTAAAAACTCATTCTGATAAGCATGCAGTTATAGAAGTACAAGCAATGCCTTGTGTGTGCCATAGGTCATTGAAAGGGGGATGAACCTTCTGAATAGGTAAAAGGAGGGACTGGAAAGCTGCTTGGGAACTCAACAGGGAGGACCAGGGGTCTAGATGTGAAGATAATTTCTGAACCTTTGCCCCTAATTTTGTGGACTTTTATTCTGTAATTTTCCTCATCTTCAACCTTGTCTTGAGAATTTGACCTGTTAATCAAGCTTGACTTTAGCCAAATGTTTTCATTATGGCAGAGGTACTTTGTGTTAAATGTTTTCCTGTGACTAACTTTCTAAGCCCCGCCCCATGGAAAGAAACTTTGATCTGAAAGCCTCAAAGGCAAAGTAATTAGCTGCTATTGTCACATCACCAGGACAGGGAGGTGATTAGCGCCATGCCTTTTTTTTTCTGTTCAGAAACAGTTTATCCCTGATCCAGATAAATGGAATTATGTTATTAAAATAAAGGTGATATTTAGACACACCAGGGCTCTGATTTTAAGTACACAGATCACAGGGTGAACTGCCAAGCCAGTGCCGCAGTAGAATGTATTCTTGCATTCATATTCCTGATTTGACATAATTTTATATTTCCTGTAAGAGGAAAAGTAAAATTTCTATATATGGTTTTAGTAAGTAAATCGAATTGACTGAAATTAATACAAAAAAAGGAATTTGCATTATAAGATTTCTCCCCACCACATGTAAGAACTATGATGCTGTTGCTTTAAAAAAGTTAAGTATAGATTCATCACTTTGGCATCAAAGTGTCTGCTCAACCCCTCTCTGGCCTTTCCTGGACATAAGTCCTCTGCACCGATCAATGCATATTTTTCCCAAACCATCTTGACTGTATTGCTACTTGCTTTTGAGACCAAATTAGGTTTGAATTCAAGGTTCATCTGTTCTGAGACTAATAATCGCGTAGAACAATGGAAGGACTGAAGAACTTTCTTGTCATAAATTATTAACAGTAGTGCTAGACACAAAGCAGGTGACCAATAAATTATATCTCATGCCCACCAAAAATAGTTATTGTCACCCACCAAAATTGAGTTGCAAGTAACAAAATTTATCTCAAAACTAGCTAAAAAGCAGAGGGGTCATCAGTACTCTGACAAGCTCCTGACATCCAGGTCTAGGAAGGGACACAGCAGAGCAGGGTCTCAGGCTCACCTGGCATGAAGGTATCCCTGGGAGAGCCTCCCTCCCTCTTATTCCTCCTTTCTCATATTTCCTTCTTATTTCTTTCATGTGTCTGTCTGACTCCTTATTGTTTTTTTTGGGGGGGATGGGCAAGCCTGGTGGTACTTACGGGCTACTCCTGGTTCCGCGCAGTACAGGGATCAAAATGCAAGCTCAGCACAGACGCACCTGCTATCTTTCTCCAGTCCCTTGTATTGCAGACTGAACTCATCCACATGGAAAGAAAAGGTGACTATAAGTTCCTTGTCTTTATTTGATGAGTTACTCCCCATTCACTGAAATTCTCAGCTCAGTCTTCTTGGCACTGATCCTCACACCCTGCCTGGTTCCCCTGGCTATGTCCCCTGTGCATGCACACTCAGAGCCAGAGGGCCATCGCAGCTGAATCTGAGGAGTCCATCTCATAAAAGAAAGGAGTTTTGGGTCAGGAGAGTGGTTAGAGTGCAGACTAGGGCTCCAATCCTGGCCCTACATGGTTCCCCAAGCATCGCTGGGTGTAGCCCTAAAGACCCCACAGACCAGGAAGTATGGTTCTAAAGGGCCCCAGCATCAACAGGTGACTGGGGCAGCACCGCATTCTCAGGCCCTTCTCCAAAGGTCCAGCTGGCAATGCTGGGTCACTTGGGAGCCCCCCCAAATGAAAGGGCTGTTGGCAGATGAGAGGTGCCAGGATAGCCCTCTTCCTTGTTGCAGAATCACTGACTACTTAGAGAGCAAGTGATATCCCATCTGCAAATGATTTCATGTCCTGTACTGAGAGTTCTCCAGAGAGGGGGTGAAAGACAAGAGACAGAGAAAGGGAGACGAAACAAGGGTATGGCTGGGTGGGCGGGCAGGAATGCTCATATATAAAGGGTGCATGAGTGCATGTGGTGTGTGAGTGAGTGAGTTGTGTAAATGTGTGAGTGTGTAAATGCGTGAGTGTGTGAGTGTGTGTGTGGTGTTTGAGTGTGTTTGCTTGTATGAGGTATGAGTGTATATATGGTATGTGAGTGTGTGTATATGCTGTGTATATGTGCTATGAGTGTGTATATGGTATATATGGTATATGTGTAAAGTATGTGTAAGCTGCCTGTTCATGGTATGTCAGTATGTAAGTTGATTGAGTGTGTGTATATGGTGTGAATATAAGTTGTGTGCATATGTAGTATGTGTATTGATGTGTGTAGTAAGCTGTGTGTGAGTGTATATGTGCTGTGTGTATGTGTGTGTGAATATAATATGAATTGTGTGGCTGGAGTGTGTGTAAGCTACATGTGTGAATGGGTAGGTGCTGTGTGTATATGTGTAAGTTGGTATGAGTGTGTGTATATGGTGTGTAAGTTGAGTGGTTATATGTGGTATGCATATGTGGATGAATGTGTGTAAGCTGTGTGTATGTGTGTGAATGTGTATATGCGGTATGAGTGTATACAAGTGGAGTGTGTATGTGTAAGTCATGCAGGAAGAGGCATTAGGGGGAAGCTATTTTTAGCAGAGCAGACCCTCATTTATCAAAGTACAGAGCCCTGGAGCAGCCTGCCTCCCTGCCGACTCTGAAACTGCTAGACTTCAGCCACCTTTAAAGAGTCTGATTGGCCCTGAGAGTGTGGAGCACCTGAGCTAGAAAAGCACCAAAGACTTCTCAAACCTCCATGAGGTGTGCTGGGATGTGGGTACACCTCGATGTCAACGAGGAGAAGTCCTCACTGGGCCTCATTTGTCAGGAGATAGCCTGGATTATGCAGTAGAGGGGAGAGTTGGGAGAATAATGATTGCACAAGGGCAAAACCATGGGGTCTAAATGAGGAAAGTAAGTCCAGAGGAAGCTGGGTCACAGGAGCAGGTGGGCAATGAGCCAGACTTTAGGGGAGAAACCTGGTGCTATGCATAGCTCCAGGGAGGATGCAGGGCAGGAGCAGAGCCCGGGAGGAATTTGCTGATTTGGATGTGCATGTGTAGGCAAGGGGGTTGGTCTGCCCAGGCCTTGTCTCTGCTGCCTTGCATGCCCAGTTCCGTGGGTCAGTTCTCTGACCTGGCCCTAGGGACCTGCACCATTTCCCCTACAGAAGATCCAGCTCCCCTCCTCATGCCCCAAGGCCCTGCGATAAGGCATCACCAGAGGTTGGTCCTGAGAAAGGTGAGTCAGGAAGTCTCATGGGAGCTGGCACTGGCTCACGTACTCCTGCAGGGAGCGTGCATGTGCTGTGATGATAGTAGAGCCATGGGCTGCTGTCGGGACACAGGCCGACCCAACTGACTGGCTCTCCACACAGCCTTGTTCCTTTTCCTTCTTAGCGTGGCACAAGATCACAAAATTTCCGTTTTATTGTTTGTTTTAAAAGGAAAAGGACTTGATGTAGATTACAAACAGAAATAATGAGGCTGCTACTGTGTCTCCTCCCCCTCCTTCTCTTCCTCCTCCTTCGCTTTATCCTCCTCTTCCTCTTCCTTTTCTTCCTCCTGTTCTTTATTTTTCATCTTCCTGGCAGGGTTCAGGGTACCCTATATGTTGTTAGAGATTGAGTCCAGGTTAAAGTTCCCTGTGCTATAGCTAGTCTGAGTTGAGCTTTTTCCAGTGCTTGTCATGGTTTTGGATATGACTTTGGGAGGGGCTGGACTCACATTCAGCTCTGGAATGAGTGTGGGCAGTCAAGGGTGAGGAACAAGCAGCAGGGTGTGGGTCTGGAATCAGGGAGGAAGGAGAAGAGCTTGGTGAGATCCCAATAAGAGGGACTGAGCCCTGAAGCCTAGCCTAGTAGGTCTCTTTGTTAACCTGAGTAGGCAGGCAAAGTCAGGGCAACCAAAGTGAGGTCCTGGCAATTCACAAAGGCAATTTTGTTACTTTATTTAAACACTGTGATTTACAAAGTACAAAGTTTTTCACAATGCAGTTGGTAGATTCATCATTCAACACCAATCCCACCACCAGTGTACCCCCCAACACAAGAGACCCACATTTCCCACCCCACTCCCCATCCTCATGCCTGTTCCCTTAGCCAGCACTAATTATATTGACCATTACAGCCCATATAAGGGAATGGTATTGATAAGTCATGACTTTATTCTGAATTGTAATACACGAGTCTGGCCGATATCTGTTCTTGCATTCCCTTTCTGAGTTTCTAGAATGTAGTGGGTTTCTACTAGTCAATCCCAGACCCATGCCTGTTATACACAGGCAATTTTTAAATTTTTTTCTCAGAGCTGGAGAGATAGTACAGAGTCACCCTCGCCTTGCAAGCTGCCCCTTGTTCAGTTGCTGGTACACTGTATGTGATCCCTGCCCCTGAGCACTTCTGGGAATGGTTCATAAACAGTAATCATAAATTTCTCCCACCAGGATGTAAGTTCCTTGAGAAGACTATTCTGTCTCACCATTTTACTCCCCAAACTTAAAAGAGTCCTGGCACATGGAACCTGTCCCAAATAGGAGCCATTTAGTATACCCTGGAAGCAGATATCAGATTTGGCGTCTGAATGAAAACTTTCCATCCTGCTGGACCTTCTTCGAGTCCTTTTCCTGCTGTCTCTAATCTGAAGTTGCAAGAACTTTGGTTCTGTCCCCCTTCCTCAGCAAAGCCTTCTGCTGGGCTTCACTGTATCCTTACTGCTGGTTCATTTGTCAGATCCTCGATCTTATTCTTCCCCCACAAACTAATGATTGTGATCCTCCCAGCCACCCAGTTTTGGGACTCAGAGCAAACAATTTGTCAAAGATTATTGTTCTTCCTTTAAGCACAGAGAATGCAGCACCCTCCAGTGAGTGTTTCTTAAACCAGACAGCAGGTCTATGAATGAATGCAGTTCACACTTCACTCAGGAATGAATGCAATTCATGTTTCAGCCTAGAATGAGTGCAGTTCATGTTTCACCCAAGAATGAGTGCAGTTCATGCCTCAATCCACAGAAGTTCCAATTAATAAGGAGCACAGAATCAATGCTTATCATTTTACTCCCCAAACAAATAGCACTTCTATCTCTATGGAAGAGTCTCTTCAAACAAAATAACTCAGGAGACAAGACCCCTGTGAATTCAACACATGCCTCACTCAGAGTGTTCTCAGAATCCTTCATTTGGGCACCAGTCATACCTGGCTGACATAGTTCCAGATGCTATCTGTATATTTATACTTGTCACTTAGGAGCAATGGTCTCAATAGGCAATTGGTCCCGTCTGCTTGCTATTATCAGGAAGAATGGCTTCGGATCAGCTGTTCATTTTTTCCCTTTGGCATTTGTCCTTCAAAATTTAATTGGCTGGAATCCAGCCATTCTATAGAGTGGTTCATATCATTCCATTACCTCGTGATCCATTTGGCGATCCGTGCGAGCGGCGGGTTCACCCAGAAGCCACATTATTTAATATTAGCCTTCCGATGGGGACACTCAGGGAGATTTGTCTGGCCGTGATGGATGACTTGGATCATTTTGCTGACATTTTTGCTGGGGCAAAATTAAAGTAGTGTTGCTTTATTGTTTAAAACACAGAGTCTAATCACCGCCTCCCACTGCAGAGAAAGAGCTTGAACCCTAGCTGTGGTGCCTGAGGCACTGGAGCTGCTCAAGGGGTGGGCACTGCTCACAGGCTAGGTGCTGCTTGTGTGCTGGCCACTGTCTCTCCTGCTGTTTGTCCTGAGTCCAAAAAGCTGCTGATTCCTCCTGCAGAGCAGCCAGAGGATAGCACTACCATCAGCCCTTTCCCGGGTTACCTGGGGGGGTCATTCCTCACATGGCTCAGCTGCCCGTGGGGCACTGGCTTGTGCCCATGATCTGGAGATCACAGCGTACAGAAATCAGGCAAAGGAATCAAGAAATGACAGCAGCAGTTCTCATGCCCACTTTAACATCTGGGCTGTAAGTTGGTGAAGGGCCGGGAGCCACAGCCTTGCACGCCAAGTCTCAGGTTGGACCTCAGAGCCCCTTCCTCAGCCTGCACATACTCCCCCAACACCACCACCCTGCTGGATCTCACAGCTGCAGTGACAGTACCACACTGTGTGCCATAAGCTTTGAACCATCTGGTCTGACTAACCAGAAGAGTCTCTGGGTCTCTGCTCCCCAAAACACAGTCAAAGAACTATTTTCTGCTAAGCCTCCATGACAAGTGAGATAAAGCTGTATGACTCCTGAGAAATAGTGGACAGGAGATTTACAAAGAGTTTATTTCTCCCCACTCAGTTTTTCCAATGTTTATGATGTTGAGGACTGAACTCAGGGGCCCCCACATCCAGGCATGTTCCTTGTAGCCTGAAGTCCATTCCTCTTTTCCCAGGCTAGCATGACTGTGGGGACTCAGCCCCTCGTGGTCCTCACCCACATCTACCTTTAACACACACAACTCTGACTGATGGTGTATCTCTGCATCTTATTCTCAGACTTCTCTCTTGCCTGCATTTTCTCAGCTCTTGGTTGGACTGTTTGGGATCTGCAGGACACACCCAGCTGGACAGGTAGCTCTGTACCCTCTTGTCACCGAGAGCAGTTGCATGGCATGTTCCAACTGGCAGGCATGAATCACGTACAGGGACACAGTCTGTGTGGGATGAGGGCAGCTGGATGTCTGACCCACATCTCAGCTTCCCAACACTGCAGCCATTTCCCATTAGGTCTTCAGAGGCTGAATGTAGAGCCAGAAGAGCTTAAAATTCAGTTATAAAAGGCCTGAGAGCTGGCAAGGAGAGTGTGCTCAAGGGGCCGAGTGCAGGCAAGGCAAGTAGGAACCATTGGTGCCCGCGACTGCATGGTTCCCAGTACCACTGGGAGTGGCCTGGGCCATGGAACCTGAAATCAGCCCTGCAGGGTATGACAAAAGGAAACAAAAAAGGCAAGGAAGAGGCAAGTGCAGATCCTTTGGCAGGAACTTTGCTTTTAGGAGGCAGAGCAAACAGCTGGCTCCTCCCTCTCCTTCCGGCAATGATGCGGTCGTATATGTCACATACGTGCATGGTTGTGGTACTCACGTCCTGGGCTGGTCATCACCTGGGGGAGATGGCAGAGCTGCACATCTGGTTGTGGTACTTGAACACTCAGGACTTGTGGGGTCTCACTTTTATAGCTATGGGGCTGAAGCATATGCTGGATGTAGCTTTCAGGGGGCCTGGGGGTGCTGTGATGCCCCCCAACTGCCACCAGTTGCTCAATGCCTTCAGCTGCAGAAGCTGAGTTACACTGTACGACTTGGCAGATAGCGTGGTCACAGCATGCAGACACGACAGAGCCTGTGGCTCCCTGAGGCCCGGCTGGGCTTTGAACAGCCCCCTGCCTCTCCAGGCTGGTGTGCTGCCACAGAGCCGTGCCAGGGACCCTAAGTCACCTTTCACTGCAAACTTAAAACTGAACTTTATTTGCATTGCTTTTCCAATTTATCATACTGTCCAAGTAGTAAGAATCTCAAAGAACAGAGAAAAATGAAGATGTTAAAAAAAAGTGGTTGTGCCTTGTAAAATCATAAAAAAAAAATCACAGCCCGTTTTATGTTAGGGTTTTAAATGGGGGAGAAATAATTACACCTCAGATTGAGAACATTGTTTGACTGTAATATCTCTTTTCAAGTAGTTTCTACTAATTCCAGATTTAGAAAAATGAAAATGTGTTCATAGAAACCATCAGAACAAGGCAGGTGGAATAAGGTATTTTGAAGATCTTAAAGCCGCACTCAGATAATCACCTTTGTATCTGCATATTTGAAATATATTATTAAAACTGTTCTCCAGCAGTGCTTCACACCAGCATCTGAGTGTACAGAGGGGGTCATTAACTGCTCTCTATTTTCTCTGAGGTCTGACTGAAGAAAAGAGATCTACCACAACAGCAGGAAGGAGCTGAGTTAGATAGCAGGTGGACCAACAGTTAGGCAATGCTTCTGAGGACGCTGGGGCAATGCCGCAAACACATGCTCTCCTTGGCTCCTTCTGTTTGGATCACTCATTCTCTGGTGGCGTTTACATGACAATGCAAAGTCTCTTTCTGCAGCTTACTTTCCAAGCTGGAACACCCAGGAAGATCTTTGTCCAAATCCCATCAGTCTTTGAGACAGACCTAGGTCTTCCTCCCTTCCCTCTCTTTCCTTCCCTTCCTCTCCTTGTTTTTTTTTTTTTTGGGGGTTGGGTGGGGGGGGGTGATAGAAGCAGAGTATTGATGTTCCGAATCTCATGTAATGTTATTGCATATTACCTTTTTCCCTGTTCACCAGTGTCATTTTGTTTTGGGTTTTTTGTTTGTTTGATTTTGGTTTGGGGCCACACCTGGAGATGCTCAGGGGTCACTCCTGGCTCTGCATTCAGGAACACCCCTGCAGCAGTGTGTGTTCAGGATGTTCAGGAGACCATATGGGATGCTGGGGATCGGACCTGCTCTGTCCCCATGCCAGGAAAATGCCTTCCCTGGTGTCCTCTCTCCATCCCATCACCAGTGCCTTCTTAAAACATCACTGTATGACATGTGAGATGTTGGCATCAAGTAGCGAACAATTCCTTCATTTTCCTGTGTATACGGTAGCCCGGCGAAGTGTTCTGAAATCGCTTTCAATTTTACCCCATGCCAGGTATCTTCCGTCTGTGGGAAGGGTGGAAGGGCCCCCAGGAATGAAGATAGACATTGGCCTCACTCCAACAGAAAGGGGGAGGTGGCTGCCTGTGCGGGCAGAGTGCTAACAGAGCGCCACCTGGAGGCTGCATGGGGAAGAGCGCAAAGGCGGGGCTGGGGTCTAATGGAACTACTAAGGTTCTGTCCTGCCTCCAGTCACCTCACTCCCTCCCCCCCCAGCACACACACACACACACACACACACACACACACACACACACACACACAAAAACCACATCTATAACACGCTGTGCAGAAGCTGGGTCTGCTTTGACAAAGACCTCAGGGAAGTGAGCTGTAAAGGGTAGTGAGCATCAGATAACGAGGAGGTCTTTAATAGCTTTCACAGAGTGCAGGGGACAAGATAAGCAGGAGAAGCAGCAGGGGCCAGATCCCGAGTCCTTGAGTGACATGATGTGGGCTTTGAGCTTTATCCCGTAGGCGACTGCAGCGATGGTGAGCTTCGAGCAGAGGGATGAGGCTGGGGGTGTCAGCCTTTTTCTCTCCTGAGTCCTGTCATGATCCCTGCCAATGTTTGCTGGCTCCTGAATTTAGGACGGAGCCATACTTCCAACAGCAAAGGCAGGAACTGCATTACTGGTGAGCAGATCTGGGGCCCAGAGTGAACATGGCTGCTTGCAGTCAGCCTGCTTCAGTCCCTGGACATTGCTGGGGCTCCCGTGCCTTGAGGTAGACTGCAGGAGCCTCATGATGTAGGTGGGTCTCATGGGAGGCTTATGGGAGGCTGGAAGGGGAGAGAGATGGTCACTTTCTCCTCAGCCGCCTCTGCCGCCCAGGACCAGCTGGGCAGGCTAAGGACTGATAAAAGGCAAGTCAGCCCTAGGCCTTATCCAGGGTTTCCCCTGGGCTCTTGTCTTCCTCACAGAAAAGAATTTTCATGAGTAGATGAGCAGTGAAGTAAAACAGATTTTATTATGGAGGTTTTAGGGAAGGAGGAAGAAAAGTGTGAGAGAGATACGGGCAACACAGGTGCTCCGGCACCACATGTGCTCGGTCACGCAGGCTCAGGCAGCACATGAGCTCAGGCAGCACATGAGCTCAGGCAGCACATGTGCGCTGTTCTCTGGTCAGGACGGCTTTTATAGATTTCTCCCCCAGCTACTACCTACCGTTTGGGCCTTCAACCTAGGTTGCTAGGACCATTGCCAAGGGAGTAGACTTTGGGAGTAGTCTTTGAAAATCTCCTTTTCTTGACCTCTGTTCCTGCTGGATCTTCTGTCCCGGAATGTAGCTGGATTAAGGGCTGGGCAGAGAAAAGTTGATCCAGCTCCCTCAGGGTTTGTTGTTGGTTAATGGGTCTCTTCAAGTCTTGATTCCTTGTTCAAAAGGTGACTCTGGACAGCCTTAGAGCAAGAATTCATTGCCGTGTGGGGACCCCCCCCCTCCCTGCCTGTCTACATCACTCCATACTGCAAAGCTAGAGCAGAACAATGGCCTTAAGCCTTTGCATAAACCAGAGCCTGCATCACCGCCTCTATAGCCTAGAGTTACAAGGGGTGCCAGACTCCTCCAAATAAAGCAGGTTCTGGAACAGATAATGGCACCCTGACTGCATGGGGTGGTTTAGTAAAGGAGCTGAAGCTCAAGCTCAGGTGTATTGCATGAAACAAACACCATCCCTGCCTGTTTCAGGGTCCCTAAGACCCTTCCATGGTGCTCCGTTGGGAGGCAGAGAGATAGCACGGTGGAGAGGGTGCTTGCTTTGCATGCAGCCAGCCCAGGTTCAACCCCTAACTGCTATCCCAAATAGTTTCCTGATCCCACCCAGAGTGATTTCTGAGTGTAGAGCCAGGAGTAACCCCAGGTGTGGCCCTAAAACAAAAAAAAGGTACTCTGTGTTGCACCCCACACAGGCTACCAGATCTGACCAAATGCTTTCCCGTTATTTGGATTTTGGGTCATACCCAGCAATGTTCAGACTTAACTCTCAGCTCTTCGCTCAAGGATCACTAGTGGCCCTCTTGGCCGACCATTTGGAGTGCCAGGTAAAAAGCAAATCACCCCAGGCAATGCAGCTGCGCTTACTCTGGCCCATTTACATTAGAATACATTGTATCCCCTGCTCTGGCCCACCGTGTGCCTGCTCTGGCCTTGCTCTGGCCCATTTACATTAGAATACATTGTATCCCTTTAGAATACAATTCTAAAGGAAGGAGCATTCCAAGTTTTGCAGTTGCCTCTCCTTTAAGCAAATTGGGTTCATATTTGCTTCCCACACACTCAGTCTGCTTAAGGCCCTTTGACAGGGACCTGCTACGTCGCTGGGAAATGGGCTCTGCTCAAATGTTTATTTGACATCTTAAAGCAGAAGAGTGCAGAGGGAGTGAGGAGGAAGCAAGTGTTCCTGGGGTGGGGCAGCTCCTGGCTAAAAGCCGATCTCTGGAGCAGACCCTCCCTGCCGATTCCCTCTGCCTCCAAGATGAGCCTAGACCCACCCAGTGTAAGTCCTTGTCCTTATCCAGAAAAATAAAGGAAAGGAATAAGACCCTCTTGCCCGTGGGTCTCTTTGCAACTGGCGGCAAAGGAGTGTGTGGTCTTTGTTTGGCAGTTAAAAATAGTCAAGTCGGATCTTAGCTCTCCCAGAATGTGCCTCCTAGTTAGGAAGACAAGACTGGAGCATGCAAAAAGTTAATTAGTAACAAAAGATTAAAATAACAATTCTAGACGACAATAGAAAAGGTGTCTCAAGGCTGGATGAGATTAATTGCCAAATGAATTCTTTACACAATAAGAATTCAAAGAAAGAAGCAGCTATAGAAGATTGGGAAGGAGACCAAATTTATCAGGCCTGCCTTCAAGTCCCTTCTAGGGGAACAGTGCCTGCGGCACGGGCACCCCGCCAGCTCTCCTGGGCCGCAGGCCTGGGCTACTCCAGTACTGCTGTGTGTGAGGCAGTGTGAGCAGAATCATGGAATGCGAGCATGAGTGTGATCCCGGATCTGAATGAGGGGAATGAGTGCACATGTATGTGTGTGAGTGTCATCATGGGTGTGAGTATAAGCGTGTGTATGCCATGGGTGTGCATGGGTATGCATGAGTGTGAGTGGTGCATTCGTGGGTGTGAGAGTGGGAGCATGTGTATGAGTGAGAGTGGACCTGTGTTCATACATGTATTGTGTATAAGTGTGGATGTGTATTCATGCTTGAACCAGAGACACGGACACACGGGCAGAGCTGCTACTGGCTCTTCCTGTGCTCAACTGATCATGAGGCATCCAGGAGGGAAGATGGGTTCTAGCTCTGACCTGCCATCCCAGTAGAGCCTCACGAGAAGCCAGAGGAACCCCTGCACCATGAGGACAGCCATTTTCAACATCTGGACACCACAGCTCATCAGAGTTCCACCCAAGAGAAAAGCTGATCTCTCACGGTTGCGTGCAGCCACAAAGCGGCTGTGCAATTCATTAGTAAATGCACAAACTGAGAGCCTACTACCAAGAATATACTACCCTCATGACAGAGTCTGGCAAGCTACCCGTGTCATATTTGATATGCAAAAACCAGTAACAATTATAGACCTCATTCCCATGACCTGAATGAATGGTTTGAGGCTCTTTATGTTCCTGGAGCAAGCAGATGCCCTTGGGCTATAGCACGTGACAGGACACAGGACGTATGGAGATGCTACTGGTGCCCATTCGAGTAAATCGATGAACAATGGGAAGATAAGTGATATAAGTGTATTAATACATATATATGAGTGTGATTGTGGATGTGTATGTGTGTGAATGTATGCACATATGTGTATAGGAATGTGATCATGGATGTGTACAGATGTGAATGTATGCACATATGTGCGTAAGAGTGTACTTCTTGTGTGAATGTGCTGCATATGTGTGTGAAAGTGTGTGGATACATGTCTATGACCATGGGTGTGTGAGAGTATGTATTCTGTGTGTGATCATGTCTGAGTATGCCTGTGTGAGTGTGTGCCTGAGTGTTGTGTGTTGAGAGAATTCAGGCACATGAGAGTGTGGATCCCTGAGAGTGACTGTACATGCGTCTGTGTCTGTCTCTGGGCAGCTAGGTGGCAGCAGGCAGGGGCACCGCATGGAAGCACCACTTCCCCCAGCCCGAGTGTGGGCCCTGGAGAGTTTCTGACACTGGAGGAAACTCTGGTTTGCAGACCTCTGCGTGCATCCTAGTGCAGTCGGGCACAGCTGTGGGAAGGGACAGATGACTTGGGGGGCAAGGTCCTCTGCACCTCTGGTGGGCAGAGGTCAACCCTGGGTGCTCAGGACAGCTTAGCTCTCATGCAGGTCCCCAGGGAGAGATGCTGTCCTGTCCCACTCAGAGTCTCTGCGACAGTCTCCACTCAGAGCAGGGCACAGGGCAGGTAGGGAGGGACTGAGCTGGGCAGTGATCAAAGGCTAAGACGTTGCCAAGAAGGTGCCGGCCCTATGGCTCTGCCCCTCCAAGTGAGTCACCAGCCCAGTTAGAGACCCTCTGCTGGCTCAATGAGGCGTAAATACTCTTCAGCAGCATAGACAATGGTGTGTGCATGTGTGTTCATGCGTATGAGTGATGTACGTGTGTCAGTGTGCATTGTTTGTGTGTATGTATGCAAGAACATGATTCCATGCATGTGTGTGACATGAGTGTGAACGTGTGTGGCTGCATGTGTGCATTTGCATGCATGTGTGTTGAGTGTGAATGTGTGTGCATGCATGTGTGTCGTGAGTGTGAATGAGTGACTGCATGTGTGTATGTGTGCATGCATGTGTGTGTCGTGAGTGTGAATGTGTGTGTGATTGCCTGTGTGCATGTATGTGCATGTGCAACTGCTCATTTGTATGTGTGTGCCTGTATGTGTGTGCATGTACACACATCTTTGTATGTGCAGGGGCAGGGGAGCTGGGAGCACTCAGGATAGGGGAGAGCAGCAGCGCCGCAGGATCTCGGGAGGTACCACTTGAAGCTGGTGTGTGCGCGTTGCTGGGTCCCCTATTGCGCTATTGCGCTATGGGCTCTCTCCAGATCCCAGCGCCCAGCCCAGCTCCCAACTGCCAGGCCTCCCAACCAGGACACTTGTTTTCTGAATTTGGAGTTAGGCCTCCCTCTAGAGGCCAGAGAGGGAGTTGCACTACAGGGAGCTTGGCGGCGCTGGGAGCAGCCGGCGATGCCCCCCACGAGTTCCAGGCTCTCGGTGGTGCCTGAGCACCCACAACAAAGGCTTCGCTCTGCAGTGACTTCAGGCCCTACGGGAGGGTCTTGACAGACACTCCTGGGCTGGCTGGAGGTAAGGATACATTGACTTCCGGGGACAGAGAGGACCAACCATGTGGGGGCGGGAGCACGCGAGTGAGGTGAGGGTGAGGGAAGGCGGGTTGGGGTGCAGCTGTGGGCTCCCTATTCTCTATCCACTCTCCATCTCTCTTCCCAGGAATGGGCGGTAAGCAGCAATGAATGACCCCAACGGCCATCCGTCCAATTCTCCCATGGAACTAGGAGCTGTTAGGGGAGGCCCTGAGTGACTTAAATTTGGGGCACACCAGTGGTCCCATCCTCTTCAGTACTGTCGATACCAGCCCCCACATTGCCCATGCCACACTCGCCCCGACAGGCAGGGGGAGGAGAAGCTCTAGGACCCACTTAGATCCCTAGCATCGTTATGGGGGGTGCAGCTTGGGCACCCCAAAGCACTGCTCAGATGGTCCAGGTGACCCCCTTCTCCGCAGGTCCGAGCAGCATCTCACACCCGGCCAGCACGGAACCACCAGGAGTGATCCCTGGTCCTCCAGAGCCCTGATTGGGGGACCCCAAGAAAAATAAAGGAAGGACGACCTGCACGGTCAGTCCACGCGTCTCCAAGGAGAGGGGCTGTTCCGAACCAGTCTCGGCCCTGTGCCCTGATGTGGCCCCTCCTGCCCGCTCAGGCGGGCATAGAGCGCGGACAGCTGCCAACTGCACCCGGCTGGCTCAGAGGCAGCAGGGGCTGCAGAAAGCGTAGGAGGCACTGGGCAGCTGCAGGACTGCTCTCCTGGGCGAGGCTGGCCTAGAGGGCTTTGCACACGGAGCACTACCCAGCCCTCACCGTGGGAGGCATTTTCTCGCTCAGGGCTCGTCTGAATCCCCGTGCCAGGGCTGCTTCCGATCTCTCCTGCAGGATAAAGGGTGGTGCGGAAGGGTGTGAGGGGCGGAGGACGGCGCCGGGGAACCGCAGGAATACGGGCATCCGCGGGCTGGGCGCGCCCTCTGCTGTCCACGCGGGACACCGCAGCTCCGTGAAAGACTGGGCTCTCGCAGACCCAGACCGAGGGAGCAAGCGCTGGCTCCTCTCTCCGCCGCACGGATCTCGGGACCTGGGGTGAGAGCACAAGATCAGGCTCAGGGTCTCTGGGATGTCCTTTTTCTGCACTAAGCCACAGGCTCAGGCAGTCCTCCGCCTGGCTCCAGGGCTCAAGCCCCTTCCTGGCTTTCATGAAGCTTCTCTCCTCCGTTTGTGCACCTCCGCTGATGCTTGTGTTCACTGGACTGTGTCCGGGGCTCGGTCTCTGCGGATCTCGGGAAGGAACCTCGGCCAGCTCCCTCAGTACTCAGGAGACAAACGTCCACGCCTCGCTACTTTCTGTCCTCATAAAACCGTGTGGTCCATAGCGTGTCTGGTGGCTTCCAAGCATGTCCTGTGCCGGGGATCCGTCTGTTGCCCATTCCCAGTTCAGTCCCTGAGCACCGCAGCTGGGGTTTCACAGACGGGTGATGACAGTGGCACTGCCAGGCCTCCGGGGCAGAACTGGCCAGCCTGAGTCATAATCCTGCCTGACCAGCTCTGCTCCCCGAGTGCTCCTCAGAGCGCCCAGCCATGCACCACAAGGCTCCTGCTGGCCATTGTCACCCATTTCTCCATAACGACATCTCACTCCTTCTCCTCATTTTATCCTCACTACCTGCGCCCCAGCAGGTCGTGTGTCTCTTCTGGTGCCTGGTGGGCCTCTGGGTTTCTTTCTGTTTTTGTTTTGTTTGGGGAGGCCACACCTGGCTGTGCTCAGGCTTACTTCTGGCTCTGAGCTCAGGGATCACTCCTGGCAGAACTCTGAGGACCACGTGGAGTCCCGGAATTGGATCTGGGTCTGGTGTGTGCCAGGCAAACACCCTACCTGCTGCACTCTCGCTGGCCTCCCACGTGTCATTTCTAAGTGGACTTCTCTCTTTCCTATACCTCTTTCCCTTGATGCTTTGATGAATCCTTTGCAGAAACAACGCATCTTATTCCATGTGGTCTTTGCTTGTTTGTTTTTAATCCATTATAAATAGCTTCTCTCAAGAGGTCAACTGTTTTTAAATCCTTTCCCACATACCTTCACTGATCAAAAACCCCAACTTTTGACACACCGGCCATCGTTTTCCCCTGTGTGTCAGGCTTTTAAAGTTATTTATAGAAACTCGGGAATTTCTCCCCCAAGTTCAGTTCACAAGGCATGCTCCGACGTTTCCCTCTATTGATTAGACAATTTCACTTCACACTGCAGCTTTTTAAATCACACACAACCCTGCTTTTCCAGTGATGTTCACTTGAGTTTATTCTGGGTTTCAGACTGAGTTATTGTCTCCGCATGCGAGAGGCACGGACAGCCCACAGCAGGACTTGGGAAACTGAGACAGATCTGGAAAGGCTGAAGCTGATTTACAACTGAGCCAGGCGAACCACACAGCCCCCTTCCCTGAGTTGGACAGGCCTGGTCTCTTCCAGAAGTCCCCAGCATTCTTACCATGCAGGAGAGTTCCTTAAGAAGTGCACAGAGGACTGTGGAGCTGGTTCAAAAGGGCTGGAGCACAAGCTTCACATGCAGGAAGCCTGGGTTCAGTCCCTGAACAACTCCTGGACATCTCTGTGTATGTCTGCACCCCTAAAGAAGCCCTGATGAGAAATGGGGTGCACAGGGATGTGTTCAGGAGTCCACACACTCATGGATGCTGTAGGATTCTCTCCATAAAGAAGTCACTGGGCAACTGTTCATAGGTCATTTCATTGGGAAAAGCAAAGCAAGTACCAGCCAGAACACACAGGGAGCACCTGGTAGATCCCAGAACACACAGGGAGCACCTGGTAGATCCCAGAACACACAGGGAGCACCTGGCAGATCCCAGAACACACAGAGAGAGCCTGGCAGATCCCAGAATATTTCCAACCCTGAGGTATACTTAGAGACCCCCCAACACGGCTGGGCTGTCCTGGGTGACCCGGCACTGGAAGCTCAGCCGCATCTTCAGGCTCTACTCTGCTGCATGAAACCTCCCTGGGCCTGAACAGGAGAAGGCACTGACCTCGCATGCAGACAGTCCACAACACGGGTCAATCTGCCGCACCACTAAGGTCCCTCAAAGCCCTACAGGAGTGATCCCTGAGCACAGAGCCAGAAGTTAGCCCTACACGGCCGGATGGTTTCAAGACCAAATAATAATCATAATGACCCTAAGGAGCGCTTGGGAGACACCCCCCCCACCCCCCCTCCCCATAGAGAGAAGTTCCAGAAGCCATGTGTTTACTCCCACAAAGAAGCAGTCACTACAGATGGCTACACACCGTGACCTGAAATTCCCACAGGAGAGAAGATACTTCCTGGGGCTGAGACCCTGAGAAGCTTCGTTCCCCCTCAACCCCCTCACCCTATGCCTGCAGCCTTGCCCTGGGCTCTCACACAGATGACCCAGAGCCAGAAGAAGTGCCAGGGTGTTCGGGCAGGGAAACGCATGTGCTCACTTGGTCTTCTCTGCCTTCTGGAGAGGCTTTGGGGAACTGCTCCTTAGGGAGATGCCAGCACCCCAACATCCAGGGCTTGGCGGGCGCTCACCCCACCATACTCTGATCAGAAGCCCAAGCAGAAGGAACCTAATTTTTTGTGGCTGAGCCCTTTGGCAGGGGAATCTCTGTGCAAGAGGCAACAAGCCAATGAAGGGTATGAAGAGGCAAAGGGAGGCCCTGCGTCAGAGGAGAACACCCGCTTAGTTGGGACAGCAAGCCAGGACACCCCAGTCCTTGGCGCACAGCTCAGCAAGCCTCACCTTCACCTTCACCTTAAGCCCCAGTGCCAAGGCCTCTTGGTAGGTTTAAGCATTAAGCAATCCAGGCCTTTTAGTGCCTTTCTCCTCCCTATCTTTGTTAAAAGTAGGTTCTAGAAGGAAATGGTGAGCTTCTATCCTCTATCCGGACTCAGTCTCTGCGGGAAGCTGCCCATGCCACAGACTGTTTCCTTTGCAAATGCACCCAAGCTGGGCCCTGTTGCAAAGCCACTCCCTTTGTTGGCGCTATGGGGAAATGGCGCAGCAGGAAAACTGCTTTTCTCTCTCCCTGCATCCTCTGCAGGGTGAGAAGGAGTAGATAGTTTGCTGGCAAGCATGAGGGAGTGCAGGTTGCTGCAAGGTTTGCAGGAACTGGCCCAGAGGAAGCCCGGGCTGGAGTGGGTGTTCCGAGCAGCTGCTCTGCAAGCGTTTGGTCCTGAGTTTAATTCCCGCAGCCTGCATGTAGAGTGAACTTCGGCAGTGTCTCTCCTTGGCAGCTCTGCTGTGGTGATTCACCCCATGAACCCCAGAAAGTTAATCTACTAGAACTGTGTGTACTCACCCATGGGGGCCACCCTGTACTGGACATGTGTGCATGCTGGGACAGATAGGGCTGACCTCAGTGAGCACTGCAGGAGAGTGTGTGAGCACTGAAGCCCCTAAGGAGCACCCCAGCTACAAACATGTGAGCACCACCACCAGGCCTGTGCAATCCCAGGCCATCTTAACAACAGGGGAAGAGGGAAGGGGATTAAGAAAAATAAGTGTGCGTGGGGGCTGGAGCCTTGGCACAGCTGGTAGCACATTTGTCTTGCCTGTAGCCAGCCCGGGTTCAATGCCCAGCATAGGAACACTGCCAGGAGTGAACCCTGAGTGCAGAGCCAGGAGCATATCCAGGTTTTGCCCCCAGATCAAAACAAGTTAGTTGATTTAAAATAAAAAATAGATTAAAAAGAAAAAGAAGGTTGCAGAAACAGGCAGAGCTGCAGTGGTGTAGACAGCACCTAGCTACCCTGACCCATCGCAACACACACACTCACACACAAAGCACACACGCACGTACATGCACACACACTTACACACATGTACTCACATACACTCCACATACACACATGCACACACACTCACACGCACTCATGCATTCACACACTCACTCACACAACTCACACACTCATTCTCACACGCACTCATACGTACTGACTACACTTGTCAGTCAGCTCTGGTCCTTTTTTCCCTGACTCAATATTCCTGGGTGCTTCCAGCTGCTGCGCAACAGTCCCCCAGCACCCCCAGCCCCCGCAGGGTCCAGCAGTGATCAGACACAGCACCCTGACACAAACACACTAGAGGGCATGAATCCCCCATGTCAGCTCAGGTTGGCTTTGGGATTCAGTGCCCTAGGAGTGAACTACAAGACCATATCTCTGCAGAGTGGAGTGACGAGCAAGGAACGATATAAGACACACACACACACACACACACACACGCACGCACACACATGCACACACACATGCACAAGCACATGAACACACATGCACTTACACACCCACATGTACGTGCACACACACCCATGGACCACACACACACATATCCATGCACAAGCAGCCCCACCCCCCGCAGCCTCCCAAGGAATCAGTAGGAGCAGGAGATGATTCAGCAACCAGAGCAAGTCAGGTGAGGGTCTTCTGGTGCTCCAGACAGAACCAGGATCAGTGGTGGGCCCAGAGAATTGACATTAGAAGCTGGGGGGGAGGGAACAGCAGCCTTTGCTTGTTGTGGAGTTAATTATTATGCAAATTTATGCTAATAAACTGCCTCCAATGTTGTTGAGAAGCTGCCTTTTTCCCCGTTAACATAGCCATAATGAGAGGTAAATTTGTAATGCAGATGCCCAAGGTAATATATCCTCAATCACTTTATGGTGTGAGGGACTCTCTCCCTCACCTCACACACACACACACACACACACACAACACACACACACACCATGAGCGCAAATGTCAATTTAAATTAGTTTTTGCTTTGCATATTTATTGAAGCTTTATTTATTGTTAATAAGTACTAGGGACATGACTCAGCAGCCCCACTTCTCATTAGAGAGGAGGGGCAGCCGGCAGTAGCCTCTCCGGGAAAGAGCCAGACCCTCCTCCCAGCAAGTCCCACAAGTGGCTGCCCCTCTGGTAGCGCCAGAGAAGGGACTCACAGGGTGGTCCTCGGGGTCTTCTGACACCAGCTGTCCTTGGCACCTCTGGCCAGTCTGCGTGAGCCCACAGAAGCCATCCTAGGAACCACTCTAGTGTGTGTGTGTGTGTGAGTGGATGGGTGTGGGTGTATGTATATGTGGGATTGTGTGTACATGGTTGCATTATGCGCGCATGTCCACGTGAGCAGACCACACCTGTGGGTGCATACAGGTATGTGCGTTTTATGTGTGTACATGTGTGTCCCTGTGCATTGGTGTGAGTGCCAGCACATACACATGCTGCAGTCTACAGGCGAGTGGTTCCAGCACACTCATGATGTGTAGATGTAGCCACTCCTTCGCTCCTCAGCCTATCGCCCTGTGTACATTCTGCTTTGCACCAGCCCAGTCACTGTCCACGTGCTCTAGCAATGGCCATATGAAGTAGGAATGTCCTGTCAGGTCGGAGGCTCAGAGATGAGACTCCAGGAACTCAATGTATAGATCACCAGTCACCAGCCGGAGGGGCAGCAGCTCTCATCTTGGCAGCTGAATGACCACCTCCACAAAGACCCCAACTGTCGGGGAGCTCCGCCGGGTCCCCGACAGTGCCGGGAAGCGAAGTTCCCTTCTACCTCCGGCCGGCGAGGAATGGATGAAAACTCAGGAATCCGATGCAGTTTTAAAAGGCTTTACTTATCACAGGTTCAGGCATACAAATCAGCAAAAGGAAAAGCCCGGTGCTTAGGATTCCAAGCTAGAACCCCAGCCACATGTAAAAGGCCTTGTAAAATGAGAAGACAAGACTTCCAAGAAGGGTGAGCGCACAAAGAGAGAGCCCAAAAAGAAGCGCGAGAGAGGAAACAGGCTAGTTTTATACCCCTGCAACTCAGACCTTCCTCCCACTGTTATGGAAAGCAGGGAGGGTCAAATGCCCTTAGGTAATCCCTCCCTGCACCTCACCTAGGCCCTTTTGTATGCTAATGTTTTGAGCCAAGATCTGCCTGGAAATGCCTTTATAGGGTAGAGAAGGGGGTTTCTGAGATGGCATGTCTCTGTACCAAAGACTAATACTAATGCCAGTTAAATATTTCTCCCAGCCTTCACAAGTCTCTTCTACTTCATTGTAGTTTTGTTTTTAGTTGCCTTTGAGTATATCAGGGAGCCATGCTTGTTTGCTTGGAAGCAAACAGCATTTCTCTCTGGTCTAATTACTTAGGGGTCCTACGTGGCCAGGCTAATATGCTGGTAAGATCTAGCTAGTCCCACGATGATTGTGGTAGCATGGGAGAATATTTATACCAGCTAGTACAGCATACATGGTCAGATAAACTGCCACATTTAGACTACCCCCCTTATCTACGAAGTGATTTGCAGGCGGCAATTCAGAGCAGATGCAGCGGCCCTTAGGAGTCCTGCAACACCCAACTCTCTTATATCCCATCCTCTTAAAGGGCAATATAGCTTAGAGTTAAGTTTGCATGGTTTACATTACAAAGACATTTCACATTCTTTGCATAGGACTTAGGAATAATAGGAAGGAGACATCCAGGAAAAAAACCTGCAGGGGGTGCTATCTAGGTAAGGTGAGATGAACAAACAATGCGGTTACAGTTGCTAATGCAGCCTTCCAGACTAGCCCATGATGGCAAGGTCATATCAGACAGAAAAACAAGAAAAACCTATTTTCTGCCTAACTTTAATCATCGTCCATTAGACTCCATCTTGGGCTAGTTACAGCCAACAAGGAAATGTGCAGAGAAATGACCTAGGATAGCCTTGTCTGTGTAACTGCAGCTCGATTAACAGTCTCACTAGGGAATTCTACATACTAACTCTATTGGGAGATAGTCTGCCAGAAGACCCCGTGTATCTGTTAACAGGCAGTATCCATCAGACCTTCCTTCGCATATCCTTAGATCTACCTTTTGCCAATAGCCATTTGAAGCCATACCGTCTAGTATGTAACCCACAAGGGGTCGTCTGTGTGCTGTGTAATTCTGCACCCCTGAATTGGGTGGTGGACCCCTGGCTCCAAAGGTGGGTCTGAGGGTACTTGGCCACATCCATGGCTGTAAACTGTCCACTAGGGTGGGGCTTTCATCTGCCAAAGGGTCCTAATAATACTGGGATGACCTGGAGTTGACTCAGAGTCAGGTGGGACTGACCTAGGTTTGCTCCCCTGTTATCAGAGACCTCAGAAAAATGGGTGGAAATTTCTCTTCCCAAGACAGCCTTAGTGTTGCTCTGCTGGGTTGAACAGCTGCTTGGCCCAAGAGACAGGACAGGGCCTAAGGCACTTACCTTGCATCCAGCTAACCCTCCTTTGATCCTGGGCAACACATAAGATCCCCTGGGCACCACCAGGAATGATCCTTGTGCACAGAACCAGGAATAGCCTCTGAGCAACTCCAAGTGTGGCCTCAAGCCCCAAATAAATGAATCAAAATAACTAAATAAGCCCCTGGGAGGTCACCACTGCTCCTTGTCTTTGTGCAGCCACTCAGGCTCAGCCAGGCCCTTGGTTCCCAATCTGTCGAGCACAGTTGTCGGGCATCTGAGCCCGACAAATCTAAATAAGTTCATCAGAGCATTTGGATCGGCCCCCAAGTGGAGGTAGGCTTTGTGATTTCATGTTTACAAAGGAAATACACAGGCCAGAGCAATAGTGCAGGGGGCGGGGGGGGGGGGGGAGGCATGTTTCTTGCCGGCATCCAACCTGGGCCAGATCCCCGGTTCCCCATGTAGCCACCAAATCCCACCATGTTTGGGGATCCCTGAGTGGAGAACTTCCCTGGATACTGCGGGGTGTGTATCCAAACCAAGATGACAGAAAGAAAAGAGAACACAGGAAACAGTGAGAGGCCCACGTGCTCCTCTGGTTGGACCCCCAGACCTCTTTATGGATGCCCCCACCATGCATCCAGCTTACTTGGGCTGAGGTCTGTTGGGGGTGGGGCGGGTCTCACTTGGCGAGTCTCTACTTACTCTCAGAAGCTGCCTGCTGATGTGGCATTTTGTCACTGATGTCACTGATGTGGCATTTTGCTAGTTGCTGTGAGTTTGCATCTAAGTTAGCAGATGGGGTCTAGAACCTACACCTGCCTAGTCCCCGGAAACAGGAACCTGCTACAAGCAGGGCTGAGGTGGTGACTGCATTTCTGGACCTGCCAGTAGCACTGCATTGGTCTGGTGGTGGCCCTGGCAAGTGGGAGCATCTGTACCGGCATCTCCTGGATGTCTGTAAGGATGGGGATCTCCCTCTGGGGCAGAGTGGGGAGCTTCTGGACTCAGGCCATATCCCCGGCTCCTCAGTTCTAAACCAGGGTTCTCTGGCCCCTTTGGGCAGTGGCTCTGGAGGTGAGAAAATGGACAACAGCAAAAGACTCTGCAGGCCCCACCACACAAGTAGATCCAACTCCACCCAGCAGCGAACCCACGAGTGTACACCTCTGAACCACTTGGACGGGATGGACATGTCAGGGGCTGCAGGTTCAGTTTGAATCCCTGGACCTTGTTGGGTATCCAGGCTGCTCTGGGCCACAGGGGCCCCCTCTCTGATCCCAAGGCGCAATGCCGGATATGGTCGCCAGGTGGAGACAAACATCTACAAAAGAGTCAGGTCTCCACACCTGCTGCTTCTGGGTGGTTGGGGTGAAGGGCTGCTCCCCTCTGTCATCCCCCAAAGTGCTCCTCCCCTATGACCACCCATGCAGCAAACCTCGACTCAAGTAACAGCACAGAGTACTGCAAAGCCCAGGTGCCGGAGGGCGGTGGCTGTGCTAAATGTCCCCACAGAATCACTTCACTCCAAAGCTTAGCATTTTAAACTGGCCCCAGTGCCCAGAGCTGGTTCCCCCACATGACTGTTGCTCCCCCAAGACCTGTGACCATCCTGTGTCTTCAAGGACCCAGCAGCCAAAGCTGGGCAGAGCCTTCCCACACCCACCAGGGTCTGCTCCCTGGGTCTGTCCTGCACGTGACAACTGCAGGATGGTCGTGTCAAGTGGTCACATACTGCTCTGGTACTACTGCGTCCATCTCCAGACACCAGGACACCGCCTCAGTAGTGCCATCATCAGGGCATTCAGCAGAAACCCAAAGTTTGTCCTGAAGGTGGATTTGGTGCCTTACACTGACAAACGATAACCATTATGGTTATGAGAACACCAGGTGCCTGAAGTGCTCTGCACATGTATCCCTGACTGGCCGTGTGTATCTTCATGTGTGCATGCATGAATGTGTGCATGTGTGCATGTGAATGTGTGTTTATGTGAGTGTGCCTTGTGTGCATGTGTACCTTTGTGTGAATGTGTGTACATGTGTGTGTGAATGTGTGAGTGTGCACTTGTGTGCATTGTGTCTGCGTGTGCATGTGTCTGTGTGCATGTGTGTGAATGTGTGAGTGTGAATGTGTGTCTGTGTGCATGTGTGTACATGCATGATGTGTGAGAGTGTGCATATGTGTCTGTGTGTTGGGGAATGTGACCCAGAAAGTCACATATGTAAGTGTCCTACCACTGAACTACATCCCAAGGGTGGCAGGACTCTGGCCAATTTAGGGACCCTCTTCACTTGTTTTGCACATGACCAGCCTGGGATTGATCCCCAGCCCTACATATGGTCCCTGAGCCTTGCCAGGAGTGATCCCTGAGTACACAGCCAGGAGTATCCACACAGCGCCGGGTGTGTGGATAGGATTGAGGGGACCGTAAAATGGCAAACCTTAGCTTACATTCAAGATCCCAACCAGAGGCAGAGCAGAAACTGGGTCCTGATGCTTCCCCTAGTGAGAACAATGAGCAGTGCAGAATGGTTCAGCCCTTGGTGCAGCCAGAGACCAGACAGAGCCCTCACCCCACCCAGAACCCTACCCCTCTAGATTCCATGGGCCAGAAGACTGATCACATTCCACAGGATGGGCAAGTCACAGGATGTACTCTGCTCAGGAAGGAAACATATTTCCCAAGTCATTCACCATTTAGAAACCCCCTGGCATGACTTGCTAATTTCATAGTAGATTTATTCCTCACTTTGTCCTGGTTCCAATTTCCCAGAGACCTCCCCTCCTCCATTAGAGACAGGCTGGATCTCGTGAGAGATTAAGCATTGATCTGGCTTACCCTATTGATTCCCAATGCACCGAGGACTACACGGTATTGACTGAGATGTTTATGTAGCTAATCATTCCCTGTTCCTGTCCACAAGACCTGTCTTTTGCTATTAGGGCACAAGGTAATTTGTGAGATTACAGTTTTATGGCCCTAGTCCAGGCTTGACCAGAAACAACATTTTGGTAACTCGGAGTCACTCCAAGCATGGAAACTCGGAGTCACTCCAAGCCCCAACTCCTGCCTCTAACCCATGCAGTTTGGACAGATGGAATGATTGCATGTTACTGTTTCTTAACAAGTGTTCTTTCTCTCGAAGGAGCTTCTTGTAGAGGGTAGGTCTTGTTGGCTATGACAGCTCCAGCAGCAGGGCAGATTCTCCAAGAATTCTCTGTTTTCCGCGTGAACTTGGGGGGGATTTAAGTACCTAAGGGTTTGGTGCTGCTTAGGCCCTGTGGTGCCAGGGATGGGGGTGTCAAGCAGTCACAGTCAGTGGTGCTTGGGATGATGTGAATCAGGGACGGCCGTTGGTGGGCCAGCACCTTCCTCCTGCACTGCCCCGAGTCCCTCCGAGGTATTTTCATGCAGAGATTACATCTTCAACTCCTGCCTCTTGGCTCACAGAGAAATCTCTCCTGTTGTTTTCCCCCCTTTAAACTAGACATTTGAGTGTTTCATGCAGTATAATATATTTTTCTTGATAAACGCAGATATTCTGGGCTTTCTGGCAGTCACACGGATGTTCCTGATTGATGCGTGGTGTTCTGTGACTATAAGGAGTTGCTGGCATGAATGAAGACAGTACCTGGATGTGGAGTACTTTCAGGGGTGCTGGTGGCATAGGCGTATTTCCCCATGTCACCTTGTCTTCCTCCATTCGCCTCAGTGACAGTCACTTCACTGATCACACCCAAAGCTGTGTGTAGCAGGGGTGGGGTCTTTGCTCCAAGTATTGGCAAAAAGTGCCTGTTTGCCAATCCATGTTCTCTCCCCTGGCACCCCATAGGATCCCTCAAGCTCTTCTAGGAATGATTCCTGAGTGCAGAGCCAGGAGTCGGACCTGACACTGCTGCGTATGGCCCCAAGAAACAAAAACAAAAAAGAAAAGGTGCGATTGCTTTGACCCCAGAAACTGCTGCTCAGGGGACATTCATCTGCCCGAGGAGCATTCTGTAAGCCTGGAAATGAACTAAGGGACAGCAGGGAGAGGCTGGACACAGCCAAGGGGCAAGGCCGTCTGAGCAGTATAAATGGGGGAGTCAAGGGAGATGGAGCAGGGTTGGGGGCAGCAGAAGGACCAGAAGGACACCGCTCTGGGTCCAGTGTCTTATGTGGATTTGGCGAACAAGTATGTGCAGCACAGGAAAGGTGAAGCAGGTGTAACCCAGGACCCCCAAGACCCCGCAATGGAGACCCGAACATTGAGCATTCAGCCCAGGCCCCTGCACAGTCAGGGATCCCCCTTTCCCCAAGGAAAAGTGAGAAAAACTCAAGAGTGAAAGGAATTTTAGCAGCCCCTGGTTGAGACCATGTGTGGGTGCTCTCAGGCCGCAGCTGGGACTGGCTGAAGGATCCCAGGATGACTCCAGAGAAGCATTACAGAAAGTGGGTGCAGATTACCAACATTTCTGCAAGCAGGACTTGGGGCTCTGCTGGTTTCCCCTGTGGTGATTTTCCAACAGCCACGGCTTCATCCCAGCCATGTGAAGAATCAGGGCTGGGGACCCTGGGCTGGCCAGGTTGGGGGTGGGCACCTCTTCCTGCTGTTCCTTCTGAGGAGTGTGTGATGGTGTGAGGGGCCTGCCGAAGCCGCACTTCTAGCGGCCCCCACACAGAGATTGCTCTGAAAAGGAAATGCCGCCACTCTGGTTTCCAAACCCTTGTGCAGTGCCAGTCTTTGTCATTGCTACTTTTCACACATAGGCTCCTCTAGCAGTGCTCTGGGGATGGTGTGCGTCTAGGGATGAGCCTCAGTATGCCTGGGAGGGAAGCACGAGTTCTAGTGCTCCAAAATCTCTCTCTAGCCCTTTAGATCTGTTCTATTCTCAGGGCCTCACCCAGTGATACAGGAAGGGCTGCTCCCGCTGTGTTGCTCCCGAGACGCTCTGGTGGTGCTTGGAGGAACCCAGGCCTTGCACACGTCAGGCAGTTCCAGTCTTGAACTGTCTCTCCAATCTGTGTGTCCCCATTACATTTGTCTGCCCCAATTCCATTCATCTGCCCGCTTCCGTTAGTCTGCCCCAATTGTTTGTCTGTCCCAATTTCATTGCTCACCAACTGAAGACCATTACTTAAGACACAATTGTTGGTGCAAAAAAATTAAAAAAAAACCCAAATTAGTTATTCAGAGGCAATGAGAAGATGGGGGGATTTCTTGGACCCCAAAAACCTACCTTACATTCAGACTGGGGCTAGGGGTGTACCTAGGAATGGTCAGGAAGTTGAGTTAGAAGAAAACTGTGATAGTGGGTCGGGGAGAGAGGAAACCTGCAGGCAGCCTGGGCTGATGTCCATGTCCACAACCTTGGGCTGATGTCCATGTTCACAAACCCTGGGCTAATGTCCATGTCCACAACCTTGGGTTGATGTCCATGTCCACAAACCTTGGGCTGATGTCCATGTTCACAAACCCTGGGCTAATGTCCATGTCCACAACCTTGGGTTGATGTCCATGTCCACAAACCTTGGGCTGATGTCCGTGTTCACAAACCCAGGGCTGATATCTGCGTTCACAAATCCTGGGCGACAAGGGTCTGTTTCTGGTTGCTGTTTGGTTTGGGCCCCTCACACAGTGATGCTCAAGACTAAGTCCTCACACTCAGGGATCACTCTGGTGGGGCTCAGGGGCACCATGTGAGACGCCGGGAAGAGAACCTGGCATGGCTACATGCAGAGCAAATGTCAAAACCTCTTTACTGTCTCTCTGATCCCTATTCCTTGTAAAATTCTGAGATAATATGGTTAAATAACCTTCCATCTCTGGGGTCTACACCCTAACCGAAGGGCCCACTGTCTGTTTTTTTCCCTCCATCCTAGCAGGGCCATTAGGCACACAGAGTCTGGGGTATCAAGTGGAGAGAAAGGCAGAGGCCAAGGAGAGTCGAGGCTGTAAGATGCAAACCTGATGCTGGAGAGAGCAGAGTGTGTGTGTGTGTGTGTGTGTGTGTGTGTGTGTGTGTGTGTGTGTGTGAGAGAGAGAGAGGGAACTTGCCTTGCACGCAGCTGACCTAGGTTCAAAACCCAGCAAGCATACGTTCCCTGAATGTTGGGAGGAGTAATTCTTGAGTGCAGAGCCAGGAGTGATCCCTGACTACGTCTGGGTGTGCCCCGTCCCACCACCATCACCAAAAGCAAAGATGCAGACATGTACAAGTAAGATAACGCTACTAGTACCTGCTCACATAGACAATAATGGGACAGGGGTGCTGGAGGGATTCAGAGCCCACAAACCTTGGAGGTTTTCAGCTCTTTGTCTCATGTGGAAGGGTGAAGGTACAGCTGTTGTAATGGCTCCAGCTGAGCTACGAAGCTGAGCTCGAGAAACCCCACGTTCCTTCTCTGACAGCTCTTGTATTTGTTCAGCCCACCACGCAGAGTGGGACATTGACTCAGTGTAAAAGGCACAAGGGCATACGCGAGGCCGTTCCTCCCTAGTCAGGCTCAATGGCACATGTGAGGCCATTTCACTGCAGTGCAGGCTCAATGGCACACACAAGGCTGTTCCACCCCAGTGCAGGCTCAGTGGCACACGCAAGGCTGTTCCACTCCAGTGCAGGCTCAATGGCACACGCAAGGCCGTTTCACTGCAGTGCAGGCTCAATGGCACACGTGAGGCCGTTCCACTCTAGTGCTGGCTAAATGGCACACGCAAGGCCGTTCCACTCCAGTGCAGGCTCAATGGCACATGCAAGGCCGTTTTACTCCAGTACAGGCTCAATGGCACATGCGAGGCCGTTTCACTCCAGTGCAGGCTCAATGGCACATGCAAGTCCATTCCACTCCAGTGCAGGCTCAATGGCACAAGCGAGGTTGTTTCACTGCAGTGCAGGCTCTATGGCACATGCGAGGCCGTGCCACTCCAGTGCAGGCATAATGGCACACGCGAGGCCATTCTACTCCAGTGCAGGCACAATGGCACATGCGAGGCTGTTCTACTCCAGTGCAGGCACAATGGTACAAGCAAGGCCGTTCTATTCCAGTGCAGGCACAATGGCACATGCGAGGCCGTTCTACTCCAGTGCAGGCACAATGGCACATGAGAGGCCGTTCTACTCCAGTGCAGGCACAATGGTACACGCTGAGGCCGTTCTACTCCAGTGCAGGCCTGGTCTTTTGCTTTATTGTCTTCTTTTCTATTTTGGTTAAAGCCTTGTTCTGTCTCTGGAATTCACTATATTATCCATCTCCCTGAAGCCCTTGTGGGTTTGGGGTTCGTGGGTTGGAGGTGGGTTGCTCTATTTCTGTTGTTTGCAAGGGGCAGAGCTGGGGCTTGGGGTGTCTCCTGAGCAGAGAACCTGGTGGTTCTGCCCGAATTGGAATCTCCACACATGCTGGGAACTGATCTCCTTCCTGCCTACTGGGAGGGGCAGTTAGTGCTCCCCACGAAAGGAGCAGTGTACTAATAATTGTCGAAAGTGATAATACCAGACTAGAACTGAGCATTGAATATAGGCAAAAAGATACACATAATAACCCCTAAATGTATGTATTGCAATCCACAATGTGTAAGAGAAGGAAGAGAGAGAGAGAGAGAGAGAGAGAGAGAGAGAGAGAGAAAGAAGAATCTGCCATAGAGGCAGGCTAGGAGATGGGGGAGGAAATTGGACACATGGCAGTGGGAAATAGGCACTGGTGTAGGGATGGGTGATGGAACACTGTATGACTGAAACCAAACATGAACATCTTTGTAACTGTATATCTCATGGTGGTATAATAAAATATGTTTAAAAATTAAAAAAGAAAGGGGCAGCAAAGCTGTTTGGTGGTATCTGCTCTGCTGCAAGTGCCTGTGGCAATCTCCCAACATGCCTCCCTTGAGGAGGGTGCCAAAGTGGCACCTGGTTCCGGATGGGTTCACTAGCAAATTCTACCAAGCCTTTAAGGAGGACTTACTGCCTGTCCTGTTCAAGCTCTTCCAGGAAATAGAAGAAACAGAAACCCAAACAGCTTCTACGAGGCACATATCACCCTGATACCCAAAGCAGGAAAAGACAACACAAAGAAGGAAAATTACAGACCAATCTCTTTGATGAACACAGATGCTAAGATTTTCAACAAAATACTAGCAAACAGAATCCAAAGATTCATCAAAAAGATTATACATCATGACCAAGTAGGATTCATCCTGGGAATGCAAGGATGGTTCAACATTCGCAAATCAATCGACATAATACATCATATCAATAAGAGAAAAAGTAAAAGGTAATATGATCCTATCAATAAATGGAGAAAAAGCATTTGACAAGATCCAGTACCCATAAATGATTAAAACCCTCCAGAAAATGGGATTTGAAGGAAGCTTCCTCAAGATACTCAAAGCCATCTACAAAAGCCCGCAGCAAGTATAATTCTCAATGGGGAAAAAATTGAAAGCCCTCCCCTTAAGATCAGGACCACAACAGGGTTGCCCCTCTCTCACCTCTTTATTCAATATAGTACTGGACGTACTCCGCCATAACAATCAGAGAAGAAAAAGGACATTAAGGGCATCCAGATAGGTAAGGAAGAAATCAAGCTATGATTATTTGCAGATGACATGATATTATACTTAGAGAACCCTAAACTCTCGACCAAAAAACTCTTAGAAACAATAGATATGTATAGTAGAGTGGCAGGGTACAAAATCAATACCCAAAAGTCTGTGGCTTTCCTATATACAAATAACAAAAGAGAAGAAAGGGATATTAAGAAATTGATTCCATTCACAATTGTGCCACAGAAAATAAAATACCTAGGAATCAGCTTAACCAAGGGTGTAAAAGACCTATACAAAGAGAACTACAAGAAATAACTTCAAGAAATAAAAGAGGATGCGAGGAAATGGAAACACATTCCCTGCTCATGGATGGGGAGAATTAACATTGTCAAGATGGTAATACTCCCTAGAGCTTTGTACAGATTCAATGTGGTCCCTATAAGGATACCCATGACATTCTTCAAAGAAATTGACCAAACACTCCTGAAATTCGTATGGAATAATAAACCCCATTGGATAGATAAAGCAATCCTTGGGAAAAAGAAGATGGGAGGCATCACCTTTCCCAACCTCAAACTGTACTACAAAGCAGAAGTAATTAAAACAGCATGGTATTGGAATAAAAATAGTCCTGTGGACCTATGGAATAGAGTTGAATATCCTGACACCCACCCTCAAACACATGATCAGTTAATCTTTGATAAAGATGCAAAGAGTCCAAATTGGAGTAAGGAAAGCATCTTCAACAAGTGGTGCTGGGAAAAATGGACAGCTACATGTAAAAAGCTGAATTTGGACCTGTGTCTAACTATCACTGTATCACTGTATCACTGTATCACTGTCTTCCCATTGTTTATCGATTTGCTCAAGTGGGCACTAGTAACATCTCCATTAGTCCTGTCACAAGCACGTGTAACCCAAGGGTATCTGCTTGCTCCAGGGACAGGAGGAGCCGAAACCATTCTTCAGGTCAAGGAACTGAGGTCCATAATTGTTACTAGTTTTTGGCATAACAAGTAAATAAAACACAGGTAGCTTGCCAGGCTCTGCCGTGTAGGTGGTATAGTCTCAGTAGACACCTTGCACAAAAATCAGATCAAAATGGATTAAAGATCTCAATATCAGACCTGAATCCATAAAGTAGATTGAAGAAAATATAGGTAAAACCCTCCACGACATTGAGCTAAAGACATCTTCAAAGGTGAAACACCATTAACAAAGCAACTGGAAAAAAAGATAAACATATGGGACTACATGAAACTAAAGAGCTTCTGCAACTCGAAAGAAACAGTGACCAAGATAGAAAGACAGTCCACAGAATGGGAAAGAATATTCACCCAATACCTATCTGATAAGGGGTTAATATCCAGGATATATCAGGCACGGGTACAGCTATATAAGAAGAAAACAGCTAACCCTATTAAAAAATGGGGAGAAGAGATGAACAGAAACTTTGACAAGAAATTCGAATGGCCAAAAGGCATATGAAAAAATGCTCATCATCACTAATCATCAGAGAGATGCGAATCAAAACAACAATGAGATATCACCTCACACCACAGAGAGTGGCCCATATCCAAAAGGGTAAAAGCAACAAGTGCTGGCGTGGATGCGGGGAAAAGGGGACTCTCATACATTGTTGGTGGGAATGTCGACTTGTACAACCTTTCTGGAAAACAATATGGACATTCCTTCAAAGACTAGAAATTGAGCTCCCTTTTGACCCAGCCATACCACTCTTGGGAATATACCCTAGGAGGCCAAAAACACACAGTGGAAACACAATCTGCACTTTTATTTTCATAGCAGCACTATTCACAATAGCCAGAACCTGGAAACAACCAGTATGCCCGAGAACTGATGACTGGATAAAGAAACTTTGGTACATCTACACAATGGGATACTATGCAGCTGTTAGGAAAAATGAACTTATGAAATTTGCCTATAAATGAATGGACATGGAAGGATCATTTTGAGTGAAATTAGTCAGAAGGAAAGAGAGATATAGAATGACTGCATTTATTTGCATGACATAAATAAAATATATATATATATATATACATATTATGACACCAAAATCCAATGTCAGGCGAAACGTGGATCAGGAAGTCTAACCAAAAGTGGAAATTACCGCAAACGTGTGGGAGTCAGAGGTTAGGTAAGACAGAGAAGGGAACATGTGTGAATAAATGTCAAAAGGGCTTACCAACATAGAACTGAGCATTAAATACAGGCCAAAAATTGCACATGGTGGCCTCTAAGTGTAGGTAGTGCAACCCACAATGTGTAAGAGAAGGAAAAGAGAGAGGAGGGAGAGAGAAAAGAGATAAAGAACCTGCCATTTAGGCAGGCTATGGGAAAGGGGAGGGAATTGGGGACATTGGTGGTGGGAAATGGGCACTGGTGGAGGGTGGGTGCTGGAACACTATGTGACCGAAACCTCTAAACATGAACAACGTTGTAATTGCATATCTCACGGTGGTATAATAAAATATTTAATAAAAACATGTGGCACCTGGTATGGTGGATGGCACTGATGTACCTTTGAAGGCAGAAGAAAGTGGAGTTTGGGGTAGAAATGGGAGGATGGGATTATAGAAAATTCTGGAAGCTCAGCCTTATCCTCTGGAAATCTAGGGCTGGAGCTATAGCCCAGTGGGTGGAAATCTAATGTCTTTTTTCTTTCAAGTAGAAATTTTATGCATAAAACAAAAACCTCATGGGTGGGGGTGGAACTGGAGGTTCAGAGGTCACAAAGCCTGGGGGAAGCTGAGTGGGCTGTGGTAACCCTCGAGTAACCCTGCAGGTCCCTGGAACTGACAGCATAGCTGAAGACCTTAGTGAACTAATTGCTTGCCCAGTTGTGGAGTGACCCTGGTCCCTTGACCGCTACTGGGGGAGCCCATCCCCATGCCAGAAGGCTGAGATCAAAAAGAGCAGGTGATGGGGTGTTGGGGCCCAACTGATAATACACTGGGTAGGGCACTGGCCTTACACACAGTTAACTGAGGTTCAATCCCTGTATCCCATATGTGCTGCCAAGAGTGACTCCTGAGTGTAGAGCCAGGAGTGACCCCCTGTTGGATGACAGGCTTAGCTGCTGTTTTACCCACTCACTGCTTAATCTACTTGAATGTTCTTAAGCCAAGTTTCATTCTAATGAGATCTCTCTTCTATGTAAACACTGACAGAGGGTGTGGCAGTTACAGAAGTCACCTTGACTCTGAATAACTTCTGACTTATAATACATCTACTAAGATTTCTATATTTTCTAGATTGAGCACAGCTCCTCTTTATACCCAATGCACCCAGTGTGGGACAGTTAAAATTTACCAGGAGACTACCACCCAGGCTTGAGACTATCATTTAAGATTATAGGAAGGATCATACTAGTTTACCCTCACACTGGCGAGTATGACCCTTTCAGTATACAGAGAACAAGATACTCAGAATCACCCTGATGCAGATAATAAATAAGAAGGACCTTGTGGATACCATATAGATTACATGAAGTCCATGAAATTAAGATGTATTACTTTAAACCAGCTCTCTCTCTCTCTCTCTCTCTCTCTCTCTCTCTCTCTGTGTTTTCTCTCTCCAGTGTTTTACATAAGAGATAATCTTGGAAGAAGGGATTATTCCTTGGTGTAATCCTTTGTTTATACCTGTAATAGGGTGTGGCACCACCCTTCTACACTCTGTTTAGGGTTCTTTGTTGACAGGACCCTCCCCATCAACAATTAGAATTACTTTGGTGCATATAAAGGGAACTGACTTGAGGCATTCTCCCCTTTCCCCCTTCTTTTGGGTAGGATCCTTTCAGGAGCGATCCCTCTCTCTTTGGTGGGAGACTTGGGCTCTTGTGTATGGTCTAAGTTCTGACCAGAGCTAGAGTTCTTGCATTGCATTGGATTGTGGTGGTAGAGCTTTTGTACTATTAAAAGCCTTTTTGGAACTGCACCGGACTCGTGAGTTTTCATCCGTTCCCCAGGTGGGCTTGGAGGTAGAAGAGAACTTCTGTCATGATACTGTTGGGGACCCCAGAGGCTCCCCAACAAGCCCTGATCACTGCTTGTGTGGCCCAGACCCAAAAAGGATGAGAAGAGATGTCGCAGTTCTCATCTGGGAGAGCAGCATTGCCCTCCTGGATTGACAGAGAGTGGTGCTGAGGAGTCAAGCCCAGCCTCCTTCTCGCCAGCAGCAGTGGGATACTGGGAGCTGTTAAGCCTGTATCAGCCCAGGAAGTCAATGCAGAGCTGTGGGGCTTGTTTCCACTGCAATGATTTGGAAGGAGGAAAAGATGAGGCACAAGTCCACATGCGTGGGGAGAAATCGGGGCTTGACTGAGAGAAGATAAGGGTATGCTGTGTGTGTGTGTCTGTGTGTGTCTGTGTGAGTGTATGTGTGAGAGTGTGTATGTGTGAGAGTGTGTATGTGTGAATGTGAGTGTGTGAGTATATGTGTGAGAATATGTGTGTGAGTGCATTGTGAGAGTGTAAGTCTAAGAACATGCAGAATTTGTGTGTTGATGTGTGTGAATGTGTCTAAATGTATAAGTCAGTGTGTATGTCTACATGCAGGAGTACACATGTTATGTGTGAGTTTGTGAATGTGCAAGTTTGTGTGTATGTAGAGAAACTGAAGGAAAGACAGTCCTGGGACTGACTTTTTTCTGGTTGTAACCAAATGTGTGATTGTGTGTGCATGTGTGAGAGTCCTGTGACTGATATTCTGGGCTGTGTGTGTGTTAGTCCTGTGACTGATATTCCCAGCTGTGTACATATGTGTGATATGTGTGTGTGCCTGCAGTAGTCCTGTGATTGATCCTCCTGGCTGTGTATTTGTGATTTGTTTGTGTGTATGTATGTGTTTGTGTGCGCACACAGTAGTCCTGTGACTGATCTTCTCAACTGTGTGTGTATGTGTGATATGTGTGTATTAGTCCTGTGACTGATCTTCCTGGCTGTGTGTACAATATTTCACCATTCCAGAGACTGAGAGCACCTGTTGGGCATCTTGCAAGTTTGAGGAGAGCAATTACTCTCGACTCAGAAATGGAATTAATGTCACGGGAAGAACCAGAGGCTGATGTGAATAATTAAGCCTCCTAATGAGGGCATTAATATTTCCTCAATAGATCGATCCTGTGTTTCTCCTCGCTGGGATAGTTGCACAAACTTACCTGGCTGGCCATCTATCTTGATTGTTCAGGACACACAGTCCTAACAAAAATAAGTAAATAAATTAAAGAATAATCGGACCATGGGCAGCAGTTCATCCCCTGTTTCTGCTGAAAGCCCCAGGCTGCAAGAAGTGACTGTGTGAGTGTCCCACTACAGGCACCAGGCACACGGGCTTCAGGGGTTGCCCTTGGTGGCCTCACGTGACACTGACTTCTGGTCACTGACTTCACGTCCAGCCCAGGCCCTGCAGTGCTTGAGAGAAGTTGCATCTCCCAAGTCCTGAACACAACCCCTCTCCCTCTCAGGATAAGAAGGTCTAGTTCAGGTGCAACAGCACCATCACAGTGTCTGGGCGAGACCCACCATGCCGAGGGCTGAGGGATGCTGGGTTCACACATGGATCTTTCCAGAAATGGCTTGGTCAGGGTTGGGTGACCTTCTGAGGGCAGAGAGGCAGGAAGGCAGGGACTCAGGAGAGGGGAGCCCATGGATGAGCTATGTGCAATGTTGCCGCTCTGGAAGGAAGTGGGGAAGAACAACCACAATGGGGCTTTGGGATCCCTGAAGGGGGTGAAGGAGCTGAAGCCCAGATAAGCCTGAGCACTCACCAGGTAGGCGCTTTTGCTAGAAGAGCTTTGCTGGCGGAGGGCATTACCAGAGCGAGCACCAGTAGGTGGACTGAGCGGGGCTCCCAGACAGACCCTGAGCACAGAGTTGAGTCCTTTACTGTGAGTCTCTGGATTGCTCACTCAGGAAGCTTCCTGTGCTCTAGACACTCTTCTGGTGGGGGTATGAGGAGACATGGAGCCGATTCTGGGCAGGGAGTGAGCTGTGTCGAGGTGGTCTGAGTGCATGAAGAGAAGGGAGTGAAATGGACATAAGACCCCCGGAGCTGTCCCTGAGAGCATGGCACAGAGAGTCCCGGAACTGAGCTGCAGATCTGAACAGCCTCAGGGTTGTTTCCCAGGATAGCCTGTTAGGCTTTTGAGCTGTGAAAATCACAGGCACCTCTCGGGGGCATCTGTTGAACCCCAACACCCCTAGGGAAGGTCTAGTCTCCATGTCGAGTCTACCGGTGGCCTAAGTGGGGGCTCCTATAAGCCCTCCTCTAAGCAAACCTGAGTCTCTGGTGAGGGACCTTGCCCCCATATGCCAAGTGCCTCCCTGTGGTTCTGTGGCGAGTGCCCATCGCCCTATGGCTCCCCATCTCCTTGTTTCCTGGCCAAATAGAAGGAAGCATGTTAGACAGAAGGGCTGGAGGTCACCCTCAGCAAGCTGGTACACCAACAAGGCAACCCAGAGCACAGCAGGCAGGCATGAACGTGTGGGGCTGGGATTCATCCCCAGTACCACCTACTGACGAGGACTGAACTGGGAGTTACCCCTGAGCAATGTGAAATGAAAGAAAAAGAGACCACCCAGAGGTAGAGAGCTTCCTGATAGCCATGGGGCCCTGCATCCGGTTCCTGACACTGTGAACATAAATCAGTGATAGGCAGCCCAGAAGGAGAGCAAAGGGCAGGAGAGCATTCACTCCCCAGGGATTTGCTGGCAGGGCACAGAGGTCCCACCTCTTCAACTCTGCCTGTCTTGCAGCCTGGGCACTGCTCCAGCTCTGCTTCCCTGCACAGAGCCTACAGGTCCTGGGCCCAGCCCACCTCGGCAGGCGTTTCCCCTTGTTTTTGCTCTGAGCTGGCGCTGACCCTTTCAGCAGCCTGTGGGTGTAGCTATCCTTTTCCTGGGCTCAATATGAGCACTAGTAGTAGTAGTGACCTAACAGTCCTGTTAGCAACGCTAGTGCTCTTGCTATTACTCTTGCCAAAGTCCTGCTAGCAAAGCTAGTGCTCCTGCTATTACTCTCGCTACTCTTACTACTGCTATTGTTACTACTCTTTCTGTTACTGTATTCTATTGCTCTTAATCTAGGACCCCTCTAGAATCTCACTGAAGTGGGGATTGCAATGGCCAGAACCCAAGTGAGTGCCCTGAAGACTCAAGGCTCTGGAACTGAGGTAGCCATAAGGATTCACGTTCAAGGGGCGGGGCTTGGCAGAAGGACACAGAGGAAGCAGCGGGCCCTATCTCTGGCAGGACCCGATGCCATTTGATGTGGAGCCTGAGCTCATCTAGTGCAGGAGCAAGTGTGGCTAATCCGGCCTCAGGGGTCTGCACACTCAGGAGTCAGATAAATTGCTGCTGTTTAATTAACGGAGCCAACAACTCTGTCATCTGGCTCCTTCTGAATCTATTCTCACTCCAGTTCCAACTTCCTTCTCCCAACTCATCTGCAATGCTGGGGCTGTCCTGGTTCTGAGGTGCTCCCTGGGGAGGGGGCTGTGGGGGCAGCTCTGTGGTAAGATGCAGTCTCAAGACAGAGTACACCACTGCACCCCACTTCTGGAGGACCCCTACAAGAAGCTCCATGAAGATAGGGCAGGTCCCTCAACAGAGACAAGCAGGAGGGTCAGAGCATTGCCTTGCATGTGGCCTACCTGAGTTTCATTCCCAGCATCCCACATGGATCACACACTCACACACACACACACACACACACACACACACAACACAAAATGGGAGCAGTTTCTAGGGACTCTCCCACATCCTCCTTCACCGACATCCAACAGGCTAGTCACTGGATAATAGCAAACAACCCTTCACCAGCATACATGGATTAAGGAGCAAGGCCTAACAGGTAGTTGGGCTGCCCCTGAGCACTGCAGGGAGCAGTGTCTGTTGGTAAGAAGGTGCCAGGACAGAGAGAAGAAATGCCAAGAAGAGGCAAGGGGTGACCAGACGGGGCCCTGCCCCCGACTGACAGCAGAGGAGGCGCCCCCACCCCGGTCAGGTGAGGCTGGGAGGTGAGGGTCTCTGGCCCTGGGGAGGTGCCCGCTGGTCTGTGAAAACATCAAGGCCTCCTCCTGTCTCAATCACCCTTTCAGATCTCACTCCACTCTGTTTGAAGCTTCCTCAGCTTCTAGATAACAGCTTCTTTCCTGCGCTATTCCCAACTGGGGCACTCAAAATGGCTTTTGACAGAAAAGAGAAGAAATAAAAAAAAATCCTAAAGTTAAAAATATCCCCTTCCACTACCCTGCTCCAAACTTATTAGAACAACGCCGGAGGCAGCGGGGATGTTGGGTGGGACTTAGAGTGCTGAAATGTTTATGAGTATTTACATCTCCAGGAGACTGCTGCTAAGTTGCTTGTCTTTCTCTTTTAATTCTCTAAGTCTTCTTGGGTGACATGAAACAGCCAGGATGCATCAGGAGGCCAAGGAAGGAAGTGTGGGCTGCTATCTGGTCACCTCAATGCCTGCCCTGCATGAACCAACCCCCAAATGACAGTGGATCAGTAAGTGCGGCAAAGAGGTAGCAGCTGCTCCTAAACTTGTGCCGTATTTCTTCGGTGTGAGACCTCTAAAGTCAAGTAGCAGAGGACAAGTAGAGCCCTACTGTGGGCCATAGCAGAATATCAGGGTCAGGTCCTGAGCTGGGTGCAACCAGCGTTACTCTGCACCCAAAGGGCTAAACAGTCACTCCAGACTATCTTGGGACCACAGCTTCCTGCTGCTCTGGATCTTCATAGCTGGTTTGAGGAAATTGTTCAAAAGCCTGGGCCCAGCAATGCTCAGCTCCCCCAGGTTTGTCCAGACAACAAAGACAAGTGGAAGAGCTGGGGCTGGAGAGACCCAAGGGTCTTCTGGCTGCTCTGGCTGCTCTCTGCAGAGTGAGAAATGCAGAGACCCTGCTCTCTCCTCACTTCCCTTGGCACTGTCTGCACCTTGGCTGGGAGTGGGGATTTCTACTGTCTTAGGTGCTGGGAGGAGCAGGTGACAGGCCATTGCTGTGCTCTCATCTGCAAATCCCCGTGCAAAGGGACCTTACCCTTGGTGGGATGATGATGATCTCCACAATGGCAGTTCTGTGGAAATGCTAGGAATGTCTAGAACATGCCATGGGGAGTTCTGGGTTGGGGGAGAAGGAAGTTACAAGAAGGAAGCACAAGGCTTCAGCATTCCTCTTGTCTCCCACAGTGGGGTCTAGAAGGTCTGGCTGCCCACGTGGCACCAAAACTCTGGTCTTGCCTGCTGTTGTCATGGGAAGGCGTGAACAGTGCTGTCATGGGAAAGGAGTGGCCTTTGCTGGCTCACGAACACTGAAATGTAAGATCTAAGCAACAGAAGAGCGAGCCCGTGGGGAGACCCAGCCCTCCAGGATACAAAATGCACAGTAGGGAGTAATGGACTGCACAAGAATCCTGGTAGTGGGCGTTCAGGAAAGGAGGCAGAGGGTGCGTGGAAGGACCCACGTGCGGGCCTGCAAGAGGCTCAGGATCCACCAAACTGCTGGCCTGCACCCAGGCTGCCTTTTGTTGTGATTGTTCTTGTTTTCTAACTTGTTCTGTCATTGTTGTTTTAGGGCCACACCTGGCAGTGATCAGGGTTTCTCCTGGATCTGCATTCAGGGATCAGTCCTGGCAGCCTCAGGGAGACCATATGGGGTACCTGGGGATAGAAGTCGAGTCAGCAGCATGCAAGGCAGCCCCTGCCTGATTGAACCAGGTCTTGAGTCATGGCAATATGTTCCATTAAAACAATTTGTGTGGATTCTTGACATTTGTAATCATTCTTGTTGACCACCATGGGCAGCACTGAGATGAGAGAGAACAGGAGAGGACAGGAGAGGTCAGGGCGAGGACAGGAGAGGACAGGGGAGGACAGGTGAGGGCAGAAGAGGATGGAAGAGGATGGGAGAGGGCAGGAGAGGGAAGAGGAGGGAAGGGGAGGGAAGGGGAGGGCAGGGGAGGGAGGATGGGGAGGGCAGAGGAGGGCAGGGGAGGACAGGGGAGGGGCAGGAGAAGGCAGAAGAGAGCAGGGTAGTGCAGGAGAAGACTGGAGAGGGCAGGAAAAGGACAGGAGAGGGGCAGGGGAGTGAAAGGGAGGACAGAAGAGGGCAGGAGAGGGGACTGGAGAGGGCCCAAGACAGAAGAGAGCAGGAGAGGGCAGTCTCCTTCCCATGTACTGCAGGGCCTCAGAACGTTCTTCCTTAGTGCCAAAGGAAGCTGCTAGTCAGCATCCCGCCTTTTCGTGTGCATGTTTGTGTGTATGTATGCACGTGTGTGTGCAAGTGCATGTGTGTATGCATGCATATGTGTACATCTATATGTATATGTGTATACATGTGTGTATATGCACTTATCACTTGTATCACTTTGAAAAAAATTAGAGTGTTCAAAGCAGGCCTGAGCCGTCTGGATATGACTTATGTAAACATATATACACGTGTATGCATGTGCGTGTGTTTAGACTCTGGAGTCACACCTGGCTGTGCTCAGGTTTTGCTCTGTGCTGTGTTCAAGTTCACTCCTGACAGTGCTCAGGGTCCATATTTGGTGCCAAGAATGGAACGTAGGCTGACAACCTGAAAGGCAAGTACCCTCCCTGCTGTTCCGTCTCTCTAGCCTCTTCCCTTGTGTTCTGTGATTGCATGTCTAGCCCATGTCTTTGAACTTGACGGGTCCATTCCTTAGAGCCTGGTTTGAAATGCCCTTGAAGACAGCAGTCTCCAGTTTTGTCCCCTAGGGTTCAAACTCTGGCTCTGCGCATTGCTAGTTGTGTGACCTTGCCAGTTACTCAACCTCTCTGAGCCTCAGCCATTTATCTACAAACAGGAAAACAATAGCACCTCTTGTCTTCTTTCCTTTTTCCTTCTCTTCCTCCTATTCTTTCTCTTTTCCTCTTGCCTTCTATTTCCTTTTCCTTCTTCTGTTCCTGCTCTCCCTCTACTGAAAACCCTCCTCCCATTCCCAGTTTAAGACACCATCAATTATAGCCAGGATCTCATTATAAATCACAAAGAACATTCCCTGTCTCTGGGTTACCTGCCTTGAATCAATGCTGTGCCCAGGGTCATCTGTAGGTGCCCAGAGTCTGACTCCACCCCCAGGGAGCCCTCAAGCATTGTCAGTTTATCACTTGTTAAGCTCTGCATTGGTGCTTAGAAAGCTTTTCATGGACTGACCTCTGCTTATTAAACTTCCATTTCTGCAGGGACCTCTTCTGTGCTCAGGGAGCTGAGACTACTCCTGACCAGACTCGATCTAATGTGCAAACCTGAGAGTTTTGGTGGTAGAGGGGCTTCGCAGTGACGTGTCATTCTGGGGATCAGCCCTCAGGCCTCCAGCATGCCAGGCAGGCATCTTTCAAACTCTCCCAACCAGTCTCTGCCAACCAGATTTCTTACTGTCTCCTTATACATTTTCTTTGTTTTTTACCTTTCAAGGGGAGGGAGCACACCAGCTGTGCTCAGGGGCTTACTCCTGGCTTTGTCCTTAGGGATCACTCTGGGTGGGCTTCAGTGGGTTATATGGAGTGCTGATGATTGAGCCCAAATCAGCCCTGTGCAAAGCAAACACCCTGCCTGCTGTACTGTTGTTCCAACCTGTTTCTTACCTTTACCCAGCCCTCACTTCAAGCTGAAGAAATCATACTGGTGGTCACTGATATAGCTCTGCCCTCTTGTCCACAGTCCACAACACACATATATGCACACACTGCACACACATGCACAACACATGCACACACATATGCACACACATGCTCACACACTGTACACACATGCACATACATGTACATACATACACGCACACACACACAAACACTCTTCATGGACCAACTTAGACCTGACCTCCCTGTGCCAGCCTCTCTACATGGGAGCAGAAATCTTGGACATGATCTTAACCTGCAGCCCCGAATGTGAAGGCCTCACCCCACTTGTACCTTTTCCATAAAGTGCAAGCTTGGGGAGAAGATGCTGGTGGCTCCTGCCCCCACACAGAGCCGAACAGCAGAAGGGGGACAGCCCGTGCTCATTTCCTCCCTGACGCATGAATGAGGAGCTCGGCACATGAGCCCTCAGATGGTTTATCGGAAGTTCCTGACTCAGTTGCCCACCATCTGTCTGTGCTGTGATTCACCCTGATGCCTCCTGTGGTTTCCCCACCCCATTCTCCCACACCCTTTTTTCCCCATACATGCTGTCACGCATAATTGGAAGCATCGTAGACGGATAGAGGATGCAGCAGGGAGAAGTGAGGTGCTGTGCATGGGGCAGTCCTGACGGTTTGGCAGAAAGGGGGTCACCAAATCCCACATGCAGGCCAGAGCCATGCACAGGGGCTCTGAGCACTAACACTGCGATGACAAAAATCTATTTTCCTGGGTGTGCACAGCTGTCTCAGTACTCTTTGGGGGACAGCAGGGGGCTCATGAGGAAAGCAGAAAGGGATGTCTGGTTAATTTAGGAGCTCAGAGCAGTGGAGCCAGGCACAGTGGAGGGGGCCTGGTCAGCCCGACTCCCTCAGAGAGAAAGGTAATGAGCAGAACAGCGGCATGGCAGGGTTTCATAGCTGTTTTTGCACGATCAATTCCAGGGAAATTTAGGCAGGTTTCAAGGAAAAATAGGATTTCTCTAACAGTCAGAGCAGAATGTATACCTGAACCCCCTTCTCAGTGGGGCCCTCTCTGCCTCTTGCACCCCATGGCAATCACCATTCCCAAGTCAGGGAGATGACAGTGTGGAAGGTGGGGGTGCTGGAGCCATCCCCCACTTCATTGGGGTCAGGGCTTGTTTGTGTGTTGGCAGATTGGGAGAGAGGTGCTGAAGTGTGGGGTGGGTCATCCGGGAGAAAGGAGGGGGTGCCTACACCTGTTCAACAGAAGCTTTTCCTGTGTGGACCCACACTGTCTTTCGTCTCTGCCTCTCACCACAAAAATTCCTCCTGGATCACAGAACCACCATAAGGCTGAACACCAATAGGAGAGGGACAGCTGTGTGTCTCCAAAATTAAATTCGAGGCAGAGAAATAGTACAGGGTAGGTGCTTGTCTTGCACGTTGAATACCAGGCTCCACACAAGGTCCTACAAGCACCATCAGAATTGATCCCTGAGACACTCATCCATTGTTGGTGGGAATGTTGACTGGTACAGCCTTTCTGGAAAACAATATGGACATTCCTCCAAAGACTAGACATTGAGCTCCCATTTGACCCAGAAATACCACACCTGGGGTTATACTCTGGGAAGCCAAAAGTACACAGAGGAAACACCATCTGCACTTTTATTTTCATAGCAGTACTATTCACAGTACCCAGAATCTGGAAACAACCAGTGTGCCCGAAAATTGATGACTGGATAAACTTTGGCACATCTATACAATGGAATACTATGCAGTTGTTAGGAAAAGTGAAATTATGAAATTTGCCTATAAATGGATGGACATGAAAAAATCATGTTGAGTGAAATTAGCCAGAAGGAAAAAGACAGATACAGAATGACTGCATTTATTTGCATGACAAATATATGTATATATGTGTGTGTGTGTGTGTGTGTGTGTGTGTGTACATATGATGATACCAATATCCAAGGTCAGGCGAAACATGAATCAGGACGTCTTGTCAAAGGTGGAAATTATCACAAACATGTGGGAGTCAGAGGCTAGGTAAGACAGAGAATGGAACAGTGTGCTAATAATTGTCGAAAGTGCTAATACCAATCTAGAACTGAGCATTAAATACAGGCAAAAAGATACACATGACAACCTCTTAATGTATGTATTGTAATCCACAATGTGGAAGGGAAGAAAAAGAGAAAGAGATAGAAAGAGAAAGAAATAAAGAACATGCCATAGAGGCAGGCTAGGGGATGGGTGAGGGAATCGGGGACATTGGTGGTGGGAAATGGGCATTGGTGGGAAATGGTGGTAGGAAATGGGCATTGATGGGCATTGGTGTTCATAAGATGTTTATATTTGGGTTTCGGTCATACAGTGTACCAGCACCCGGTGGTGTTCATAAGGTGTTCATATTTGGGTTTCGGTCACCCATCCGGTGCTGGAACACTGTATGACCGAAACCCAAATATGAACATCTTATGAACACCTTTGTAATAGTATATCTCAAGGTGGTATAATAAAATATTTTTAAAAAAAGAATTGATCTCTGAGCACAGAGTAAGGAGTAAGCTCTGGGTACTGCTGGGTATGGCTAGGCACCCAACACCTTCCAAAATTATTGAATTCAGATAATGGATAGTGATTGTCCAGGCAAGCAAGCCACCTGAGATCCTGGGAAGCTGCCAAATTCTTCCTTCTGGTTCTCCTGCAGAATCTCAGAGCAGCAGGGACAGCTCAGGTGGCAAGGGCAGAGGTTTGTGGATGTGGCATCTTTGAGTTCCATCCCCACCACTTTGTGGCCCTCAGTAGCTCCACTGCAGATGTCCCTGTTGGCCTGGCACCGCTCAGCCAGAATAGCTCTGGACACAAGCACACAACTATATGCCCCTTGGGTATGTAACCCTCCTGGGTCCCCGTAGCACTATGTCACTGTCCCCAAACAAATAGGATTGAAAGGCTCAGGAGGCCTGGGACACAGTGCACACACAGGGTGATAGCCTTAGAACTGTGCCGTGTCTTCTGAGCTTTAAGCAAGGTGAGGAGAGAGTTCCTGTAAGCAGACCCCTGAGACATTGTCTGGTGGGATGGAAACTCTCTCCGTCACTGCCTGCCAGGGTGAGTTTGTTTATTTATTTATGTATTCATCTATCTATCTATCTATCTATCTATCTATCTATCTATCTATCTATCTATCTATCTATCTATCTATCTATCTATCTATCTATCTATCTATCTATCTATCTATCTATCTATCTATCTATCTATCTATCTATCTATCTATCTATCTATCTATCTATCTATCTATCTATCTATCTATCTATCTATCTATCTATCTATCTATCTATTGCTTTTTGGGTCACACCTGGCACACACGCTCAGGGGTTACTCCTGGCTCTGCACTCAGGAATCACTCCTGGCAGTGCTCCGGGGACCATATGGGATGCCAGGGATCGAACCTAGGCCTGCACAGGCCAGCTGCTTTCAAGGCAAATGCCCTACCTGCTAGGCTATCGCTCCAACCCCCTGAGTTTAAAACCTTCTAGAAGCTCTGCTGTCCATCTGTCAATGACCACCTGACCCATGGCACCGCCCACAATGATGGTGAGCAGGTCTGCAAGCTTGAAAAGTCCTGGGTTCCCAATCCCTTCCTTTCTGGCACCTTCACCACAGAGAGCCCAGTTGTCTTGGCAGTCTCTGGCCTCTGTGACTCATGCAGGGAAAAGGTGACTTTAGAGGGATACATAGGCCCAGCAGAGGTAGACAGCGGGGGACAGTGTTGCCTTGGCATTCCGGGAGCAGCACCCGTGCCACCCCAGACACCAGTCTTCATTAAACTGGAATTGGGGCCTTGCTGTGTCCCCCTGGCACATGTGTCTATGCGTCTAATGGGGGTGATTAGTCTGTGTCCCCAGAGGGAAGGGGCAACTCCTCTGGCCCCCTGCTCTGCACAACTGAACGATGCCTTGAAGGAGGGAATGGAAAGGTCATTAGCCCACTGGACGGGATATTGATCCCCGGAGGCGGGGGCCTGCGGTTTGCATAGTTACAGTGTGTCTGTGCCACAGACTCCAGAACTTCCAGGAGGGCGCAGAGCTCCCTGGGGAAGTTTGGGGGCTGCCGGGCTCCCCAAAGATCCCGTGTGCTCACGTGGAGCAACAGGGCATGCATGGGCTCGGGAATCTTAATTTTTAACACTGTTCTCCACCTTTTCTGTTCTCTGTTTTCATGTTTGCTTTCTCCAGATTTGGGGCCATACCTGGTTAGGGGTCTCCACCGACACTTTGTAAAGTCACTCTTAGTGGTGCTTGGAAAACCATGCTGTGTTGGGGTGAATGCAGATGCCCCAACACAGCAAATCTCCAGGACTTGGGCTCCATTGCACTGAGGGAAGCACTGAGTAGATCATGGCGAGTGTGGTATGTTCCCTTTGAGCAACATGGACATGGCCCTGACCTTGGGAGTAGAGGGCAGGTGTGCCAGTGAGTGTGTCTTGGGTCTGCCCCCTGGCCCCCTGTGTCTCCCTCTCTTCCTGGAACCTGGCTTTTACCACTTGATAAACTGGGGAAAAGATCATTGGGAATTAAGAAAGAAAGAGCAGGGAAGAGAGCAGGTGCTGGCTTTGTAAGGGCTGACCCACGTTTATTCCCCAGCATCCCACCTGGGTCTCCTGAACACTGCCAAGAGTGAGTCCTAAGCACCATCTCCTACACACGCACATACAAAGTTAAAAGAGGATGGAGAGGCGTTTGGAGGTAGAGGCCAATCAAGAGGAAAGACGTGATCCACATTTGGTACATGCAAGGCCCTGAGTTCGACCACCTGATTCCCCAAGCACTGCTGGGTTTAGGACAGCTAGTTTCAGAGCCCAACAGATGTGGCCTCTCCAAGAGGTGAGGCTCTGGGGAAATTGAGTCAGACCCTTTTTTGTCCCAGAACCCATTCTGGCTGTGCAAAACAGGTTCCGAACTCCTAGCTCTGTCCCGGGCTTTTTCTCCTCTCTGCTCCTTCCCCTCTGCCTGGTGAGTAGGAGGCACCTGGACTGCAGACTTGGGGAACAGTAATCTAAGAGGATCTCCCATCTCTCTGCAGGAATGTGAGCAGATGACGGTTCCTCAGCCCCCTCCTCATTCTTCACACACACTTGGTGTTTTCAGGGACCAGCATGCTGTAGTCTAAAGGGGGCTGTACTTCAGGATGTTACCCCCCAAGCACATGAAATGGACCAGACAGGCAGACATGGGTTTGAAGTGATAGCACAGTGGATAGGGTGTTGCCTTGCATGTAACTGACCCGGGTTCAATCTCTGGCATCCCATTTGCCAGAGAATATCCCATCAAATACTCCTGAGCACAGTCAGAAGTATTTCCTGAGTACAGACCCAGGAGTAACCCCTGAGCATCTCCAGGTGTGATCCAAAAAGCAAAAAAAATAAAAAAAGACTGGAAGACCTCCAGACTCATCCATTGAAATCAAAAGTAATTCTACCTTACATACTACCTCAACTATTTCAAAGCTTCACCCTTTACCTTGCACCCCCTCCCACAACCCAAGAGTCCATCCCACCCACTCTCATGCTATTTCTTCTGCCTCAGAGGTTGGTGCTAATTTGGAGGCCAGAGTGACCTTGGCAGCTCAGGAGGGATTAGTCAAAAAACAGCTGGTCCCCCCTTTCTCCTCACCAGTGTCCACATTTTCTACCCAGCAGCTGTGGGTGCCCCAAATGGACATTTGAGTTAAGTATAAACTGCATCAGCTCATGCAAAAGGTGGCAGGAGCCATGCGCAGGAGCTCACACTTTAGATCAAGCCTGATTTCAAGTAAAGGTGAGTCCAACTGTGTTGGAAGAGGACAGAGATGTGGTAGAGCATTATGGGCCACTCCAGTTACCTCCCCAGGAATGCATGTCTTCTCGCAGAGCCCTGAGGCTGGTCCTGCCGTTTAACTTGAACACCTCCAATAACAGAGAGCTCAGGACCAGGCAAGATACATGAGCACCTTTAGGGGCTGCTTCAGTTCAGGCTTCAAACTCAGAGGTCACTCTGGTTGGTGTGTAGGGGACCGTGCAGTGCTGGTCACTGAACCCAGGCTTCCTGCATGCAGAGCCTGTGCTCCAGCCCTTTGAGATATTTTCCTTGGCCTTCACATTCAGTTTGGATCCATTTCCCTCTTTCCTTTATTGTTGCAATGACCAGAGATGTGTCCAGGCTGCCTCACTTCTGGAGATGCAAGTGAGTGTTCTTGGGTGACCCACAAGCCTGAAAGTTGCATAGGTTCAGGAATCTAAATTTTTAGCAATGTTTTCCACCTTTTCTGCTCTTCGGCTCTCATATTTTCTTTCTCTGGTTTGGGGGCCACACCTGGCAGAGTTCGGGGCTCCTTCAGCACTTTTGAGGTCTTTAGGCACACCTGGATATGCTGCTCTAGAAAGCCACAATTCATTGCGGTAGATGCCTGGGCTCCAGCAGGCTCAGGAGCTGAAAGTGAGATAGGGACCTGGGGCCTTGGGAGGTAGGATGGGGTCCCACAGAATAAGCAGCAGACCTATCTAGGTCTGCCCTGGAGAGGCTTCTCAGGTTGCAGGTTTATCTGAATAGGGCACAATGTCCAGGGCTCAGAAACAGAATTAGCCCCTAAGTCAGTTAATAGGGCCTCAGTGGCATGAATCCCATGTGCCAAGGCCACACAATCAGGAATTGAAATAGAACCTGCTCTGAGCGGAAAGCTGTCAAGTGTTCTGGGCAGAATATTACAACCCACATGGGAGACAGAAACATTTAAAGATTCGAGGTTGTTGCCAGGTACTGAGCGACCCTGCCCCACCCCCAAGCTGCCTCTGTGTAGACTGAGTTAGCTTTGGTGGTGCTCAGGGCAGACTCCAGGTTCAGCCTAGCGCTTGAGCATCCATGAGCTCTCGGGGAACTACAGCATCAGGTATCAAACCTAGGGCTCCTGCATGCTGAGCACACGCTCCGGCTGCCTGAGCTATCTCTGCAGCTCAGTTTCTGTTTCCTTGTTGTTTGGGAGGCCACACCTTCTAGCTCCTGCTCAAGGATGGCCTCTGTCCATGCTTCTGTGTCAAGGATCCTAAGGACAGCCTCTATGCAAAGAGGAACACTGCTCCTACCATCTGGATTATCCTTCCTGCCCTGATGACACTGGGATTTTCTTATTTTGGGAACTCTTCCAGTGATGCTCAGGATCCACATGGCACCAGATCTGAGCCCAAGGCTCTTGCACACAGACCCTATCCTCTGTCTAGCTTTTACTCTACACTACCCTGACATTGCTGGTACTTTTTCAAAGCCCAGGGCCTTCTTCTGAATCTCTGTATCAGTTTCTCCTGGCTCATCTTGACCCATGTCCCCAGAGATCAGCACATATTTGATCCCCATGCTGCCTCCTTGGTTGTCCCCAGCTGTTTCTCAGCTTCTTCAGGAGACCTGAGGACACATTTCCTGCCTTTATTCTGCCCCTGAGCTCAGCATTGCATGAGGCAGGAGTGGGTGGGAGAGATACATGTTGTCAGCCCAGCCAGACCTGCTGAAACTGCCCTGTTGGGGGAGTGAGCACTGGTTAGGGAGCAGAAAACAATGTAAGAGAAATATCCAATCATCTAATTACAGTGTGTGGGCATGTAAGCCCAGGCGAATAATCAAACCAAACATTTCTCTCACTACACCATGGAGAATATTTTAGCAGTCTTTAATGTCTTGGCAGCAAAGCTGTGCCTGGCACAACCCAAGGATTTATTCCTCATGTTTTACCTCTTGCTGAAAAGTTGGGGAGAGGATGAGAATGTTCTGGGGTACGTCTTGCTGCATTCAGGGCCCTGCAGAGCCCCGTTTACCCTCCTCTTACCCCTTCTTGTTCCTTCTCATCTTGCTCTGTTGGGAATTTCTGCATTGTGGAGATCTTGGTTCCCCCTGCGCACTGTCCATCTACAGAAGATAGACTGGTCACTGAAATTGCTGTCACTGAAGTTCCAGACAGGGGCGACCTATATGTTGGAACATTTTATCTCACTTGTGCCCAGGTGCGAGGCTCTAAGCGCAATCCTCGTGAGGCCTTGCTATGGGCACTTACCTATGGCCATCTTTTTTTAAATATTTTATTATACCACCATGAGATATGCAATTACAAAGATGTTCATAAGATGTCCATATTTGGGTTTCGGTCATACAGTGTTCCAGCACCCATCCCTCCACCAGTGTCCATTTCCCACCACCAATGTCCCCGATTCCCTCCCCCTCCCTAGCCTGCCTCTATGGCAGGTTCTTTATTTCTTTCTCTTTCTATCTCTCTCTTTCTCTTTTCCTTCCCTTCCACATTGTGGATTACAATACATACATTAAGAGGTTGTCATGTGTTTCTTTTTTGCCTGTGCTTAATGTTCAGTTCTAGGTTGGTATTAGCACTTTCGACAATTATTAGCACACTGTTCCCTTCTCTGTCTTACCTAGCCTCTGCCTCCCACATGTTTGTGATAATTTCCACCTTTGACAAGACCTCCTGATCCATGTTTCGCCTGACCTTGGATGTTGGTATCATAATTGTACATAAATATATATATTTATGTCATGCAAATAAATGCAGTCATTCTATATCTGTCTCTCTCCTGGCTAATTTAACTCAACACGATCCTCTCCATGTCCTTCCATTTATAGGCAAACTTCACAACTTCATTTTTCCTAACAGCTGCACAATATTCCATTGTGTAGATGTACCAAAGTTTCTTTATCCAGTCATCAATTCTCGGGCACTCTGGTTGTTTCCAGATTCTGGCTATTGTGAATAATGCTGCTATGAACATAAAAGTAGGGATGGTTTTTCCGTTGCATATTTTTGGCTTCCCAGGATATATTCCCAGCCGTGGTATGGCTGGGTCAAATGGGAGTTCAATTTCTAGTCTTTGGAGGAATGTCCATATTGCTTTCCAGAAAGGCTGTACCAGTCAACATTCCCACCAACAATGGATGAGTGTCCCCTTTTCCCCACATCCACGCCAGCACTAGCTCTAGCAGTTCTAGCTCTTTAGCACTAGCAAACTAAGCACCAGCAGTTCTAGCTCTTTAGGATATATGCCAGTCTGCCAGTCTCTGTGGTGTAAAATGATATCTCATTGTTGTTTTGATTTGCATCTCTCTGATGATTAATGGTGATGAGCATTTTTTCATGTCTTTTTGGCCATTCGAATTTCTTCCTTGTTGAAGTTTCTGTTCATTTCTTCTCCCCATTTTTTGATGGGGTTGTTTGTTTTCTTCTTGTAAAGTTAGTTATACCAGTGCCTGATATATCCTGAATATTAACCCCTTATCCGATGGGTATTGAGTGAATGTTCCTTCCCATTCTGTGGACTGTCTTTGTATCTTGGTCACTGTTTCTTTTGAGGTGCAGAAGCTTTTTAGTTTCATGTAGTCCCATATGTTTATCTTTTCTTCTAGTTGCTTTGTTAGTGGTGTTTCACCTTTGAAGATGCCTTTAGCTTCAATGTCATGGAGGGTTTTTTCCTACGTTTTCTTCAATGTACTTTTTATGGATTCAGATCTGATATTGATATCTTTAATCCATTTGGTCTGATTTTTTGTGCATGGTGTAAGACAGAGGTCCAAATTCATTTTTTTTACAGGTCGCTGCCCAGTTCTCCCAGCATCACTGTTGAAGAGGCTTTCCTTACTCCATTTCAAACTCTTTGCACCTTTATCAAAGATTAAATGATCATGTGTTTGAGGTTGGGTGTCAGGATACTCAATTCTATTCCATAGGTCCACAGGTTTGTTTTTAATCCAAATACTACACTGTTTTAATTACTACTGCCTTGTAGTAAAGTTTGAAGTTGGGAAAAGTGTTGCCTCCCATCTTCTTTTTCCCGAGGATTGCTTTAGCTGTCCGTGGGGTTTTATTTATCCATACAAATTTCAGGAGTGTTTGGTCAATTTCTTTGAAGAATGTCATGGGTATCCTTAAGGGAATGCATTGAGTCTGTACAAAGCTCTAAGGAATATTACTATTTTGATCATGTTGATTCTCCCCATCCATGAGCAGGGAATGTGTTTCCATTTCCTTGTGTCCTCTTTTATTTCTTGAAGTTACTTCTTGTAGTTCTCTTTGTATAGGTCCTTTACACTTTGTATAGGTCCTTTATACCCTTGGTTAAGCTGATTTCTTGGTATTTGGTTTTCTGTGGCACAATTGTGAATGGAATAGATTTCTTCATATCCCTTTCTTCTCTTTCGTTATTTGTATATAGGAAAGCCACTGACTTTTGGGTGTTGATTTTGTATCCTGCCACTCTACTATATGTGTCTATTGTTTCTAGGTGTTTTTGGTAGAGTTTAGGATTAATATTAGGTGTATAATATTATGTCATCTGAGAATAGTGATAGCTTGATTTATTCCTGGCCTATCTGGGTGTCCTTAATGTCCTTTTTTTCTCTGATTGCTATGGCAAATACTTCCAGTACTAGATTGAATAGAAGAGGTGAGAGTGGGCAACCTTGTCTTTTCCCTGATCTTAGGGGAAGGGTTCCATTTTTTCCCCATTGAGAATGATGCTCGCTGTGGGCTTTTGATAGATGGCTTTGACTATATTCAGGAAGGTTCCTTCAATGTTATGGCCATCTTCTTGTTGGGCTCTCACCAGCCTGTCATCTGCCTATGTGCTGGGATCTGTGCCCTCTCCTACTCTTCTCTTGAGTGGGTTTGACTCAGAACTACCCAGGCTCACTATGACTTAACCTACTCTGGAAACACTGTAGGGCCACTAGCTCAGATGGCAGAGTATGCACTGAGCACCAAGACTCTGATTTCTATACTGAGCCCTACTGGGGAGGTCTGGTGGGCTCCATGTACTGCCAACATTGGCCCTGTGACCCCTGCAACCAGCACTGGGGCCCCTGACAGGAGCGCCCTGAGAGGGTCATGCCAGGGCCCCAAGAATAGGCAGGCGTGACCTGTAAATATGACATTAGTCTCCAAATAAAGCCACATTCTGAGATATTAGGGATTGGGACTGGGACGCTGAGTTTGGAGTCGCCACAGTCTAGCCTATAACATAGGCATGTAGAGAAATGACTCATGCAAGCTAATAAGTCCACTATGCACCATATCTCAGAAAGGACAAAGGGATGCGGCCACTACAGGGCTTGGGACAGACCTGCTGTGACCCCACCCTGATCCCTCCCCAGCAAGCCCTGGGTACCCACCATCCCTGGGGTATTCTTCCCCTTGGAGGCAGGCAGAACCAAAACACAGCCTGCACTTGAAGTCAGTTTTCTTTATCCTTTACCACATAAAATGAGGTTGCCCCAGTGAGCTCCAGGTACACCCACCTGCACCCTTCTGCCCATGGATGATGGAGTTGAATGTTTCTCCAGAAAGAGGAGGTTCTCACTACTTCAGTTGCTAGGGAGCCTGGCCAGCTGGCTTTCTGGGTCCCTCTCCTGTACGGCTGATGGCAACCACCGTAAAGAATCTCTGAGATGCTAGGGAGCTGGCGCAGGACATGGGAGCATATTTTTTTAATTAAACATTTTATTATACCACCGTGAGATATACAGTTACAACGTTGCTCAAGTTTAGAGCATACCATATGCACATGAGATCCCAAGTTTGATCCATGGCATGCCCAGGTGTAGCCTCTGGAGCAGCACTGCCCAAATAATATATCAGGGAGCAGGAGGACATGTGGAGGAGAGCCTGGACCTGTCCACCAGAAGGGCAGCAAACTGATGGAGTTGAAGCTTCTTCCTGCTCTTATTCCGCTGGTGTTGCTGGTCCCATGACCTGAGGCAGTCGGGTGGTGTATAGGAGATGGAGGGGTGACAAATATCACAGAGATCCCCCTTGGTCATGGCAGGGATGGGCCCCCTCATTTGCTGCTGCCAGAAGGAGCCAGCACAGTCTGTGGAAGGTGCAAGAAAGACTGTCAAGAGTTGAGTGTGGGGATTAGCTCCTGCAGACACAGTCCTGGGGTCACGGTGTACGTTCTGCCCACTGTCAGCCTGAGGCTTCTGTTCCCTTGCATCCTAGGGTCTCCATGTCTCCCTCATTCTGCCTATAGCTATGTGCACCTCTTACTGAGCAATGCAAAGCGATTTGCTTTGAGTCATGGAGTGAGGTGGCATAGAGTTGGCTTTCGACCTTAACCAATCTAACTGCAGATCGCATGCACTTAAAATGCTGTGTTCCATATGAGTAAAACCTCACATTTCTGAAACACTGACTATGCTATGTGGGCTGGTCTGGGTCATCCATCTGGAAATTGGTTTTCTAGCATCATACGCTGACTCGTTTCCCTCCCCCCTCCAAGTCCCCTACTCCCTTTTCTCTTCCACTCTTCCTCTCCCTCTCTTAGACACAGACAACTCTGCTTCTATTCTGAGAGATGCCCTGATCTTGGGGGTGATTCTTGGGATCTGTCCTATCATAAAGAGCCCCTACTTGGAGTGAAGGAGGCCAGCTCCAGGATAGAGGGAGGAGCTTGTCTCCTGGGAAATCTGCCTCTCCACCTCCCTGCTCAAAATAGCATGAGGGCAATCGCAGGGGCACACACGCACTGGCCCTCAGCTGGATGGCTGTAGCCCTCAATGAATTGCTATATTCCTTTCCGTCTCATCAAGGCTGTGAGTCTGTGTGTCTGTGTGTGTGTGTGTGTGAAAAAAGTATAAAAACTGAGCATCAATAAGATTATTTGGGGGACAGATTTGGCCCTCAGTCAAATCTTTCATGGATTAGGGCATAACCCTTATGAAAATAAGTTCATTACTTTCTGACTGCCCTTTCCTGATTTTCCTGATCTTAAAGTGAGAACACTTCACTCCCGCTCTGTTTCTCTCTCTATCTCTCTGTCTCTCTCTGTCTCTGTGTCTCTTTGTCTGTCTCTGTCTGTCCCTGTCTCTCTATCTATGTCTCTCTATGTCTCTGTCTCACTCTGTCTCTATTTCTGTGTCTCTGCCTGTCTCTGTCTCTGTCTCTATCTATCTCTTTCTATCTCTATCTCTCTGTCTCTCTCTCTCTCTGTCTCTCTGTCTATCTCTGTCTCTCTGTCTATCTCTGTCTCTCATCACACATTGAGGTTGAAGTCCACAGCCATGCCGTGATCTGAGAAGTGGGATCAAATCCAGGATGGGGCTGGGCAGTTGGTTCAGCAATGCTTCACTTGCTGTGCGTGTATGAGTTCCTGGGTTAAATTTCTGGATAGCTATGTTGGGTGGGGTGGGCAGAACTGACCAAAGAAAGAAAAGAAAACCAAACCCAGGTTGTTTTGTCTGGAGCCATCCTCACTGACTAGATGTGTGGTTTTTTTTTTAACTCTTCTTCCTCTTGGAGTCTCCAGTGATGAAAAGGCAGGCTTGTTTTCACTTGGGATAATAAGACGATCCATGTAAGGAAAGCAATAACCAATGCTAGGCACATCGCATACAACAGGGTCGCTATTGTATATAAGCAGCACCAGTGCCAAAAAAGCTGTGTTCCCTGCAAGCTGTAAACTGGAAGATATTTAACTGTGATTCTCTTCTCTCATCTAATTGGGGTGTCAGAGTGTCTGGGTTTGGAGGCTCTGCATGATTGGGAGCATGTTGGAGATTCCAAAACACGCAAAACTGCTGACTTAGGGAAAAGGCAGAATAGAAGCACTGTTGACATAGCACGCTTGTCTTGAACGTGGCCCCAGCCTGCACTGCAGAGAGGTGCTCTGGGAGCCACTGTTGGGATGGAGCTCTCAGCTTTGTAGAAACCAAAGGGTTTAGGTCTAGCAAACTTGCTGATAACCTTTCAAAGAGTCTAACTGATGCTTGTGGTTCTAATCTGTTGTTCACCCTCCGATTCAATCCCTGAGAAGGCAGAAGATGGAGCCCAGGCTCAGCCAAGGAGATGGACCAGACAGAAGCTACCTATTCTGGCAATGTCCCTGCATCTCTTTTTATGAATCCATTTTCAGTCCTTGAGCAAATGGGCATCAATAATTCCTACCATTAACAGCTAAAAATGGACAACCATTTCTGCATCAGGAGACAGACTCATTACATTAATGTAGAGTAATTATATGTATCTATATTCTAGATCCCCCTGCAGTTCTGAGACAAAAAATTCTTTGGCCCTCCCTGTGCAGGTGGAGCTATAAGGCTGGAGTGAATGTGGAGGAGGAGGTTGGAGTGTATGCCCAACTTTAGGTCAGTTATTTAGACCCAAGAGACTGGTCGCATGACTGACATGTTGATGATGTCACTGTAGTTATGTGAATGAAACCATATTCAAGTGTGAGTTGATACCCATGTCAATGTGTAAACTGGGTTAAGACTCAGGCTGTCTGTTTGGACAGAGCTGAAGCCATCCCATCCTCCCTAGGCCCTGGTTTGAACTGGATTTGATCCCTGGCATCCTATATGTTCCTCTGAGCACTGCCAGGAGTGATCCTTGGATACTTCTGGATGGATCAACAACTTCCCACCCCTGCCAAATAAACTGCCCCAAACCCAAAGTGCTATGCTTGACATGGAGCAGATGCTCAATTAATGCTATTTCTTTGGGTACTAAATAGATTCTTGTATTTTGCTTATATTGAAGAGATCTTGAAATGCTCATTGGAAAGCTTTATCCTAATGTTTCTAACTGAGCTGTGATTCAGTTAGGCAATGAGTACTTAATCACTTGATCATTTGATATTCATTATTCATTGATTTGCTCAAGCAGACACCAATAACATTTCCATTTGACCCTATCACATGCCAGTGTAGCCCAATGGTATCTGCTTTGCTTCAGGAATATGAAAAGCCTCAAACTGTTCGTTCAGGGTCTTGACAAAGAAGTCTGAACATCTTGTAGGTGGGAAGCCACATGATCTTTTGACATCCCGTGGGATCCAGTCAGTAATGGCTCTAGTCCAGTGGCCATCCGAGAGAGAAAAAAAATTTTCTGCTGTACCATCCTACATCAGTACCAGTAATTCAAGAGCTTCCTAGATTCCTCAGCAACCATTACTGCAACAAAAAGCTAAAGTCCCCAGGAGTTACTCCTGGCTCTACACTCAGGAATTATTCCTAGTGAGGCTCTGGTGAACATATGGGATGCCAGGGATAGAACCCAGATCAGGTACAAGCAAGGCTAGCACTCTATATTACTACATTCCAGACTTCCCACTCTTAACATATATTTTCACTAGCATCGTCTACTTTAACTATCCAACCATTTACTCAAAAATGCATCCATCCACATATCCATCCATCCTTCCACCTATTCATCCTCTCATCATCCATCCACCCATTCTTCCATTCATCTATGTATCTATCTATCCCTCCACATAACCACCCATCCACTGATACATCCATCTTCCATCCCAAGTTACTTTATTATCTATGAAATTCCAGCTTCTAAGTACTAATAATATTTAAATAAAGTCACTGTCTCTAGGACTAGATGATACGTCTGGAATTTATTTTAGTTGTTTTTATTTTATTTTTGGATTTTAAGGCTACAGTTGGTGGCTTTTGGGGCACTCTCTTGCCTCTGTGCACAGGGATCACACCTGGTGGTGCACAGAGGCGTACCAGAGATGAGACCTGTATTTGCTGTATGCAAGGCAAACACCCTACCCATACACTATCTCTCCAGGCCAAGTCTGGAATGTATATCCTACTCAAACCCCCTCAGGCTGGGAGGGGGTTCCGTGCTTATGTGTGTGCATGTCAGGAGTATAAGGGGGACCAAGGGGTGTGCATGGTTGAAGTACATTCCCTAATAGAATGTAGTGAAAACTTGCAATACATTCTTACACTGTTTTCAAGGAAATAAGAGAAGTCCAGCTCTGTAACAGTGCAAAGGTCAGTAAAATGATTTTTGGATCCCTCTGTTTAGAAATCGATCAATGAAGAGAGAGGGGGGAGGAGGGAGGAAGGAGGAAGGGAAGGAAGGGAGGAAGAATGAAAGGGAGAGAGAGAGAGAGAGAGGAGTTCAAACTTACCTGGGTAGCTTTTCAAAAGCCTTGGACCATCAAAATCATTTCCAAATAACCCTTCTAAATGGGTAAAGAAGAGTCTTGTTAATGAAATGTTTAATGACGATTGTTGCAAGCTTATTAATTTTAGGTACAATTTACACAGCAGCAGGCTGTGTTTATGACCGTTGTGAATATTAATAACCCCCTGCTTTTTCCTGTTGTGGTCTCAGTGCGTGCTGTTTCCATAGCATCTCCTAACGCTGCTGTTGAGTAGCCGAGCACAACACTTTACCCTATTTAATACTTTGGAAAACTGAGTCTCAGAGTCTCAGTTTTCTGAGTCGGGCAGAGAGAACTGGGCAGAACTGGATGACACTTTCTTGAATATTCTCAAGCTCCCCTGTGTCTGGCAGATAGGTGGGATAGGTGTTGGCACCGGGGTAAGTATCTGACTATGGAGCCTCTAACCAAGTCTTCTTAGGTTTGCTTTGCTTTCAGAGTATGTCATTGAGACTTCTGTGGGGTTCAGACATCCACGAAGCCCTGATCTGGCATTGTGTGGTTATGATGAGACACCTGCCCATGCTCTGTACCATGGGCAGGTCACTTAGACCATACTCCCATATGCAGTCTGCCCTCATGTCTAGGGGATGCCTCTCGTATTGTCTTTAGGACCTCATCTAGAGCCTCTTCCTAAGACACAGGGACTTGAATACATTCTTTCACCTCCCTGCTGGGTGGGAGCTGGACATTCAGAGCACTGAGACTCCGCACACACACACACACACACACACACACACACACACACACACACACTCTCACACACACACATACCCCAAAAACACACGCTGGTGTTTCTGTAACAAATAGGCTATAAACTTTAGTGCTTTGCAAAAAAGTGATGCACACACTTGTCAGAATGAAAGAATGATGGAAGCCAGACTGAATAATTGTCTCAAATTTTCTGTGAGCAGAAGAGAAGGAAGCCAGCTTTTGGCAACTCCCTTGACAAGAGAGTGGTATAGAAATGCACTCCTTCCAAATTTATCCTCCTTCTTCCTGTCAGAATGCCTGAAATTCTACCATTAACGAATCATCCTGTGGTCTTCATTTTTTTTTTTAAACAAAGCTTCTAAGAATGCAAACTCTGAAGAAGAAAAACCAGGAACAGCCCCAACAGCTGCTGAGGCAAAGGAACAGGAAACCATGAGCTGAGAGCTGTGGCGGTTGAATTACCAGAGCCTCAATTCTCTACTCTTGCCCTGAAGGCGGGGCTCAATCCTCAGAGATTTCAGGCTCTACTTCCTTCACTCCAGGCAGATCAGGCTGATGTGTAGTGGAACTGAACGTCAAACATTATCAAGCTCCTATTCTTAGTGTTCCTTCCCAAGGGAGATAAGACACACGAGACACATGCGTGCATACATGCGCACCTCACCCAACAGCCCATACACCTCACACACAGACACACATCACAGACCCCATCCATCTCACACACAGACACACATCACACACCCTAGCCACCTCACACACATACACATATCACATACCCCATCCACAGACATGCATTATACACCTCATCTACTTTGCATACACACATCACACAACCCATCCACCCATCACACAGGCACACATCACACACACCCCATCCACCCCACATAGACACACATCAAATATCCCACACACCTTACACACAGACACACATCACAAGCTCCATCCACTTCATCCACAGACACACATCACACACCCCATTCACGTCAGACACTGACACACACATTATATATCCCATCCACTTCACATACAGACATACATTATATACCTCATTTACCTCACATATACACACATCACACATCCCCATCCACCTCTCCCACAGACACACACATCACAAACCCCATTCACCTCACACATTGACACACATTATATACCCCGTCCACCCCTCAGACACACATTCTACAGCCCATTGACCTCACACACAGACATACATTATACACCTTATCTACCTCACACATATCACATACCTAATCCACCTAATATACAAATGTACATTACCTCATCTACTTCAAACTCATCACACACACCACACATCCCATCACTGTATCACTGTATCACTGTCTTCCCGTTCATCATCGATTTGCTCGAGTGGGCACCAGTAACATCTCCATATGTCCTGTCTCATGCAAGCAGAACCCAAGGGCACCTGCTTGCTCCAGGAACATAAAGAGCCTCAAACCATTCCATCAGGTCATGGGAATGAGGTCTATAATTGTTACTGGTATCTGGCATATCAAATACGACACGGGTAGCTTGCCAGGCTCTGCCGTGCGGGTAGCATACTCTTGTAGTCATCTCAAAATCCAGACTTTATTGATGAACCGCATGGTCGCTCTCAGCAGCGCAAGCAGGCTGTGATAGGCTGGTCTGATGGGTGGAGTTCTGACGAGGGGGGAAGTCCGGATGTGGAAAATGGAGGCCCTCATGGAGTGGGGGTCGTCTGGCTTGTTGTGAGGCTCTGCAGGGGGTGGCGGGCCAGGGCTAGAACCCGCCACCCCTCCTGGGTGCCTCGTGAGTGGCTGGGCACAGGGAGAGCCAGTAGCAGCTCTGAGTATGGTAAGGGTGTATGAGTGTGATTGAATATGTGTGGGTCTAGGTGTAGCCTAATGTGTCCCCTGACTGTGTATATCCAGACCTCCTGGACTGAGTATTACTGGACTAGGCTCCTACTTAAAAAAAAGGGAAATAGAGGACCTAGACCCACACACATCCCATGCACCTCATATTTAGACACACATCATACACCTCATCTACCTCACATATACATCACGTGTCCAATCCACCTCACATACACACATATCAAACATTCTATCCGCCTCACACACCCCATCCACCTCATACACAGACATACATTATATACTTCATCTACCTCACACACATAATACATCCTATTCACCTCACACACAGACACGCATCACATACCCTATCCACCAGCAACACACACTGACACACATCACATAACTATGTACCAGTAGCGCACATAGGCACACATCACATATCCTCCAACAGATGCTATCATCCCTGGGGATTGAGTAGTAGCTTCAGATGCAACCAGTTGGCAATTCTATTTGCTTAAAGATGGCAGATCTACAGTGCTCAGTGGGGAGGTGGGCAGTTGTTGCTGTTTTCCTGAAAGAGGGATGTAGGCCAGAGAAGCTTGAAAACTCTGTATTTATACCAAACACATACATCAAACCCTGCCCAAAAAGCCATACACCCCAAACTCATCAGGAGAAGCTCACACTCACCCTTCTGCCTTCTGTCCTTCTTGTCCCATGGAGAGTCATTTAACCCTCGGGACTGAGGTTTCCCTCTGTGAACACCTATGATCCTTAACACCTCCCTGAATTAGGTGATGCTGAGACTCCCCAGGGACAAGTGCTTGATCCCGGGGATCCCAGGCCCCACATACCACTGGGGATCCTGGAGAACACAGTGCTAATGCCACGGGAAAGCCCACCATTGCAAGAATGAATGACTTTTCAACACTCTCAGAGATGCATGTGTTTGGAATGTGGACAGATGATGGTGCCAGTGGGTTCACTGTAATACTGCTTGGGAAATAGAGGACATGAGACAGATTTCATTTGGCACTTTTGCGGCCAGACCTGGTGGTGCTCAGGGGACCATGCGGTGCCAGGGACGGAAGCCCACTGATAGTCAGGGGCCGAGGAAGTTCCAGCATCCCCAACTTCCAGGGGTAATACTGTGGGAGACTCAGGCAGACACAACAGTGGGAGTGGGGTCACCCATAAAGTTCAGCACAGAGTTCTGTTCCTATCTTGGTGTAACACAGTAAGAAAAGCCGAAGTTCTCTGAGCATTTCAGTCTCGGTTACCTTGATCTGAAATTACCCATTGACCCTCCTTAACATGATCCCACTTTTACATCACTGTTTCCCACTCTGGAAAAGAAAAACCCCAAGGTTAATTTTATGCGACAATTAAAATGTATCAAGGTTCATGATGAATTTCATAGCTTATTATATTTGTCGGGATGTTATATATTTGTTAAAACTCCAGATTGAGTAAGGCTAAGAAAACCCATACCCTCCAAATCTGAGTTTTAATACACAGTACAGGCAGTACTGAGTAGAGAGACTTGAAGGGACATTTAAAATGATTTACTGCCAAACACATGGGACCCAGGAATCAGATAAAGTGGCAGGGGCAGATTTAAGAGATGGCTATTAGCAAGGAGTTAGCATCTCTGTATTAGGTATAGACATAATAACAGAGCAATCATACACACACACACACACACACATCCCCTTTATACGCTAGGGGAGTCAAGATCCCCAGTGGATTCCTGAAATAAGGACAGCACCAAACCCTCTGTACACTCTATTTTTACTTGCACATATATACATACATGAGAAGGTTTAATTTTAAACCTGGTGCACTCCTAAGATTAATAGCAAAGACTATAATCAAGCAGACCATTAGAAGAAAGTAAAACAATAATGTGAGCATGTGGTCTGTCTCTCTCTCCAAAAAGTCTTTCTGTACATTTTAAACCACTCTTGACCACACAAACCACAAAAATACAGAAAGAAACACCACAGTGAGAGAAAGAAAAGGTTTCGTGATGGGCACAAACAAAAAGAGAGAAAGAAAGCAGATAGGACTGAGCTCCTCTTTACCAAGGTATATGACAAGGTGGGAAACGGCAGGAAACGTTGGGGGACAGAGAATGAGGGTGCAAGCAGGCTTACCTGAGAAGTCAAGTCAGGTGTGTCTAGGAGGCAGCTAGAGGACAGAGGTCACGAAAACAACATGTTTTACTCCTGGAACAAACAAAGACTCAAAATCCATTTTGATTCTTTTTAACGCATCTGTATTTGATAGTAAGGGAAATGCATTATGCAGCTCAAAACCATGGCTGATCATAATTCTTCACCACTGTGAAGTTTATTTAAGTAAAAACAATTGCTAGTTGTTGTTTCTTGATTTCCTGTTTGTAACAGAAAACTGCAACAACCTACGTGCCCCAACAGTTCTAGTTGTAACAAGTGAACCAACAATAAATTATTATTATTATCATTCTTGTTAATAATACATTAAAAGAATCGAATCCCAGGGCCAGAGAGACAGCTAATTGTGTAAAGTGAATCCTTTGCATCCTGAGTCCTGAATTCAGCCCTGGGCACTTTGTGGTCCCCAGGAGCAACATCAAGTACAGAGCCAGTCCACTGGGTGTAGCCTCACAACAACAAACAAACATTCCAGGGGTCAGGGAGAAAGTATAAGTGATAGGGTTCATGTAAAGTCCTGATTTTGATCCCGAGCATGCCCTGGATCCCAGTGCCTCTTATACTGACTTACCACAATCACACACACACACACACACACACACACACATGCACACACACACACACACCGTGGGTCATACCTCAGGGTGTAGCCTAATGTGTTCCCTGACTGTGTATATCCAGACCTCCTGGACTGAGTATTACTGGACTAGGCTCCTACTTAAAAAACTGTCCAATAACATGAGCACAAAAACACACACACTCTCTTCCAATTTCCATCCTTCCTTCAACCCAAGAAACCAGGACAGTAGTAATAACTTCTTACCACATCAGGATAGCCCCATAAAGTTTTCTGTTTCTTTAGTGCAATTCTCCAAACTTGACTTTGAGCCACAATCTTGAGAGTACACTTGCCCAGTGATGGTTTCAGTTCCAAAGACGTCAGACTGTCTAATCAAGAACTTAATCACAGCTGCAATCACCCACAGAAATGCCACCTTTAAAAGCTGTCAGTCCCTAAACTCACAGTTGCAATTCACAAGTGAGAGGAGATGCATCTTATTTGCACAAAGACAAACAATTTACATTTCTGTTAACTATGGACTAAGTCGCTCCATATTCATATATGTATGCTCGCTACAGGGTTGTATATTGCAATCCAATATTCTAATTACTCTCAATCAATCTCATTTTCCTCTCTATGGATGGAAACGAGCTATAGGCTCAGATGCATCTCAGCAGAGACTCCACACATCTGCCTGACACTGTCTCGGATACACTTGGAGGATTTTCTGCTTCAGACAGATATAGGCAGAGATGCATTAACAGGTGGATTCCTGGGGTCCTGTGCCATACCTAGGTTGGGAATTCAATAACGTGAATGTGTTCTCCGGATGCTGTTGGTGTGTTCTCTTTGATGACCCTGTTCTTTCCTCTGTGACATCCTGGAAGAGGATTCCATGTTTCAGCTGTGACAAAATCCCTTTCCTGACTCACGTCCAAGGGCTGACAAGAGGGCCCAGGACCAGGACTTTCCCATCCTCCAAATCTTTCAGTGATGACACGTTCTCCCCACTCTCACAATTATCCAGGGAAAGCATGAGATTTGTTTGACTTGTTTTGAGTGATGCAATTAAATACTCACAGAGCAAAAATCCACTTGTAGTTCTTTGTCGTACACGAATTAGGTGCATAGGGTATATGACAGCCAGCAAACTTCATTTCTCAGTTAGAACGTCTTATAGGCTCTGGCTTCCAATCCATTGTTCCACGTGAGAATTCCCCCTCTTTTGCACATGTGTGCTGAGCCTGCAATTCTTCCACTTTCACTCTTTTCCAGAAGTTTCACATTCTAAGGAATTCTGGTTAGTGGATAGGTTTGCAGTTTCACCCACTAATAACCCTGGAACTCTCCCTCTCAAAGTTTTCTGGACCTTCCATCAATACTATCTGACATGCTTAGTTTCATAGCCTTTCCCTACTTTTCTTTCACTTCATCAATGTGAGAGAAGTCTATAACTCTACCCATAGAAGAGCAGTTGTAGCCCTGGCTTCTATGCATGGGTTTCTAGTACACATGCTTGTGGGAAAGGAACGTGTCTTAGTTTCTCCATGGCAATGATCTTGAGGGTGACTGCGTGCAATGCTTCCTGGGTACTCAACAGGAAGGACACACACTGCACTCAACTCAACATTCTTTGGCTCTCAGTGCTAGAGGAGGCTTGATCAATGTACCCAGCGAATTGAGTTGGAGGCTGTCATTATTTCTCCCTGCCATTTATTCACTGAGCACGGAGTCTACATGCTTTCTGCCACCCGCAGATTTAAACTTGATTTCCCAGAGTGTTAATTTGATAAAAAAAAAAACAAACAGGAGAAACCAGCAGCTGTGAGTCCAGTTAGTCTCATAGCTCACACTCATAGACTCATGAAGGCTTCCTTTGTCTCTTTTATCCCTCCATTTTTTCTCCTTCGATCTATTTTGCCCCCACCATCCACTTTTCAAACCCTCCATAAATGCATTTAATAATCAGTTAGCATACACAACGAATCTTAACTAAATTTAAATTAATCTTCATTTGCAGCTGCAAGAGCTCCTATTGACCATTGCATAGAATTATGAGAACCCCTGAACAGTCAGCTCCAGCAGAGCCCAGATCTATTTTTTTAAAACCAGTTATTGATTTTTGCAAATGGGCCTTCCTTGAGGCTCTGGCTGATCATGGTCTTTAGGTGAAATGTAGTAAGGTGATGGATAGTGAGGGCAAGTACATTTTCCCTTTGTTCATCTACATTCTTATTAATAATAATCTCTTTCATTTATAACCCTTTTCATCCCCAAGCATCAGGAAGTGATCCGCACATGTAATCATGCTGCCTGGAAAAATCAATCACCTCATTCAGAGATGGAACACAGCACTGGTTCTGCTGAACCGCAGCTGTGGAGGAGAGAGGAAAGCCCAGAGTTGGCCAGAGAGATTCCAAGAGAAGAGTAACTGGTGCCTCACCCAGAATGGGATCCAGTAGAAGCCCTTGGACCCAACATATACTCAGGTGGAAAGAGTCCAGCCTTGCTACAGATGACAAACACCCACCACTGCTTGAGATTAGGGTGGCAATATTCCTTGGGGATAACCTAGTTAAAGATAGTGTCCAATTTACTCCTTTCTCCTACGAAAGGAAGGGAAATAAACTCAGTAAGTCGCAGGCTCAAGTGAATGAGCAGGTACATGTGCTCATCGGCCACCCGGGCTATTCTATATGTTGGCTTAATACCCCAAGCTGCTTAGCATTTTCTTTTCAAAGCTCTTGTTTGTTGGGACTCTTAATCACACACACACACACACACACACTTATACATACACATACACCCCAGAGAAATATTGTGTGAGCTAACTGGGTCATCCTCAAAAGGCAACTGAACTTTGATTAGTTTGATTAGTTAGTTAGATAGTGTAACCTTGGACATATAGCTTAACCTCTGTGCCTCAGTTTCTTTCTCTGTAAAGACAGGTGCAAGGAAAGCAGAAGATTCCAGCTCTGGGACTTTTTAAGGGAGATGATTCATTATTTGCTGTCACTCAATGTTTAACTTTTACACAAAAGGTAAACATGATAGTTATTCTCCAGGTAAAAGTCAAGACACCATCCACAATTTGGAGATCAATCTTGAACTTCTTATGATTCACTTTTTTTCCCTCTAAAGCATTTAAATAGTAAATAGTTGGTTTGAGGGCAGAACAAGAAGCCAGAGGAACAGGCTGGGTATGAATGAAGAAAAGTTCATCCACTCAGTTTTCCTGCACATCAATTGGCCACAGGGACTTAGGGGCAATTTCCTTCAAGTGTTTTTGTGTAGACTGATCTTCTGATTATTGGAGCATCCCCTGGAAGCCTCCTTCTCCCGGGACTGTCACCCTTGTCTTCTGCAGGCAATCACTGGCCTTGCCCAGCCTGTCACACATCTCTTGAAGTGTTTCTCAGATTCTCCTGCTAATTAGCAACCCATATCCTTCACACACCCCAGCAGCTTGTCCATTGAAATCCATGTGAATGTCAGTATCTTTTTTTCTATTCTGGACTACTAAATTGTTTTACTTTGTTGTGGCTTCAACTTGCCCCGGTTACTCTGATCACTGCATGTGCTTAGGAAGTGAACTCTCAGACAGTAAGCACAGGTGAGTCTAGGGTCCCTGACCTGCTGCACACGGGCAGGGGGACGCTGATAGGTGCCCTGATGCCAGTGGTGGTCTAGGCTGTATTCAGTTAGCTCTGCACACTGGGGGCAGATTCATCCCACTAACCCCGGAGCTGGAGTCAGTTACTGTATGAGCAAGCACTGGCTTAATTACCCATTAATGGTCAGTAAGGACCAACAGTTAGGAGCTGGGTTGGAGAGCCAGGCTCCTGAGTCCCACCAACTGCCACTTCCTGTTTCCTTACTGCCCAGAGTCTGGTCCATGTGAGGTAAGATTAGAAATGACACCCACTTAGTGCCACTTCTTTCCCAATGACTGTGGCTCAAACCTTTAAGTGAGCAAAAGTGTCTCTCCTGCATGTGGCAAAGGGAGAGAGCAGTGCCTGTGTACCCCCTCTTGCTGGGTTCACTGTCCTCCAGGTGAAACACAGGCACTTTGTGGGTGCTGAGTAATTTCCCAACCATGAGACAGCAGGGTCCATCATTCAAGAATGGCTGGAGGGTACAGACTCCTAGGGGCTGCTTTCAGCATCACCATTCGCTCTTTGACGTTAATGGACCTCACTTGAATACATCTCTGGGGTTACAGTTCTTTCTAAGAAAATGATATGAACTGAAAATGGTGTGGGGGTGGGGGTGATTTTAGCTTCAGAAGTCAATGCCTTGAATTTCCTATAGTTCTTCACTTCCCGGGATGTTCACTTCTTTCTAGTCAGAAAACCTTGAGTGTCGAACTTCCTCAATGCCTGGGCTTCACACAAAGTATTTCCTGAATGACTGGAGGGAGAAATTTATAAATTTCTTAAATTTATAAATTGAATTCAACTCATAATCTTAGTTGGACAGCAGAGAAAGGAGTTATTGAAGGCATGAATGTGTTTGAGTTTTAGTTCAACTGTCCTGTCATATGCTTCAGTCAGTTTTTTTGTTTGTTTTTGGAGCAATATGCAGGTAATGCACAGGGATCTGCACTTATGAATTATGAGGAACCATATAGGGTGCTGGGGATCAAACACGGTTGATTGCATGCAGAGCAAGTGCCCTACCTGCTGTACTCTGGGCCCCACTTCAGTTAGTCTGAACAATCTAAATGCCAGGGAGCATGGAAGGCAAGTGGGGAAATCATGCCTTGCTCAGATTCAAGATTTTGATCTGGGGTTAGGGATCTAGAACCAGGACTAAGGCACACATCTTCATGCAGCCCAGCTGAGTCCCTGGCACCACGTGTCCCTTTCTTCCACCAGCAGGACAAAGTCTCAGACTGAAGGTTCCCAGCATGGCAGGGGCCTAAGGATCACTATATTCTGGAATCTCCCTTTCTTCCACCAGCAGGACAAGGTCTCAGACTGAAGGTTCCCAGCATGGCAGGGCCTAAGGATCACTATATTCTGGAGTCCTAACATGGAGCTGCCTGACCCCAGAGTGCAAGAATCACTGGCAGTAGCACGCCCCCCCCACCAGGCCATCACTCTGAAACTTCTTGCCCTTAAAGTTAAAAAGTGCAAAATTTGGGGCTGAGACAAAGGTAAGGTGTTTGCCGCACCTCACTGCCAGAATGATTCCTGAGTATATGGAGGGTGGTCTCAACTGTGCCCTCCAAAACCACAATTTTCTGAAAGATCTGAAAGCAATTTCTTTGTGGGACTTATTCCAAGTGGGTATGATTCACCTCAAATCCTAACAGCAAAGCCTTAACCTGAAACTGTTTTGTTTGCACCTCCTTAGCTGGGGAAAAAGCCCCTTCTCATCCTTGGTGGTACATATTTATTTATTTGTGGGACTACATGCATTCACTTGTATCACTTGTCTTCCCATAGATCATCGATTTGCTCTAGCAGGCACAAGTAACATCTCAATACATCCTGTCACATGTGAGATAGCCCAAGGGCATTTGCCCCTCCAGGAACATAAAGAGCCTCAAACCATTCCATCAAGTCACGGGAATGAGGTCTATAATTGTTACCAGTATTTGGCATGTCAAATATGACACAGGTAGCTTGCCAGGTTCTGCGTGCGTTACTATTACATGCATTAGTACTTAGGAATCGCTCCTGGCTCTGTGTTCATGAATTATTGCTGGTGGTGTTCATGGAACCATATGTTATGCTAGGGATTGGACACAGGTCGACTTGTGCATGTCAAGTGTCTACCTGCTGTTCTATCTGTCTGGCCCTATTGTCTTTCTAGGATATTTCCCTTTTCTGGGCTGCTCTAAAGGGCAATGCAGGAAGACAGAGAGTCTGGGAGATACTGTGAGACTCCAGAAAGGGTCCTATCATGAAACCAACTCAGGGAGGCTGAGCCTCGGGCCTGCCCTCATTGCAATGGGACAGTATGTGTGGAATTGTCTGTTTCTGTGTATTTGTGTGAAACACCCACATCACCGCTTAGAGCAGCTGCTTGTTATTTTGACTGATTACTGACTAAGGGGTGTAGGGGGGGCGTTGTGTGGCCTATGCACAAGGCACCCTCTCATTAACTGTGAGAGCCAGACAAGCTGGCCAAGCATTCTGACCACACCTGCCTGCTGGAGGTGAATATTCAGCAGGAATTGATCTACTTAATGAGAACAAGGCTCTGTTGCTTCGATTAGCAGCAGTGGAATTTTAAGTAGTTAATTATGGGCCCAGAGTCTGGCATGTGGGGAAGCAGGACTGGGGAGAACAGGTCTGTGGGAAGTGGATGTGGGGAACCCTGCCTTGTGCCCCGGCCTGGGTCTTACAGGCGCACACTGGCCACAGAAGCTTTAGGCATGTGGTTGGAACGTGACCCTGATGCCAGCCAACTCCCTGAATTCAGGGAGGTCCTGGAGCTGCGGCCTGGGGACATGCATGGGCAGCTCCACCCTGTCCCTCCCTCATACCCCTTCACTGTGACAGCGAGGACTAGCAGGATGATGAAGATGAATGCCTGGTCTATGAGGGCAGAGTCTTCTTCACCACACAATCGTTTCCTTATTCTGAAACTTGGCTGGAATCGCTCCTTCCCCAAACCCATGAACATAATTAAGAATAGGCTGAAATGGGCAAGACGACAGGATAATTGATCGTGGCCTTTCTGCCTGGGAGCTGCACTTAATTAACCTTTAGATTCAAATATCAAGTGGTGTCTGCCCGGGCGGCATGGGAAGGGGCTGCTGTCCATGCTTCTCACAGTGCACTCCAGGGCTGCCTCAGAGTCACCTTGGGCTGGGCTGAGCTCTGGCTCTCTACTCCCCTGACCCATTGCTTTGACAATTGTTCAGAAACACGCCACCTTGCATCCTCTCTGCACATGACTCACCTGGTGTGGGGTCTTCTCATGTGGACACTTCTAATGGAAGCCTAAGACTTAGCCTGCTGGCCACATGCCACGTGTGTCCTGCATACAACAGTGTGACAGTGGAGCATAGAGTCAGCACACACACCCTGCCTCAGGGCTAGGGTCTGGGACCCGCCCCAGGTCTCCTGCCTTTGAGTGGTTAGTTATTCTTACAGAAAAGAACTCCAGAAGATAAGCAGTGAAGCAGAGGACTGTCACTAGAGACGAAGGCTGGAGAAGGCACTCAATGCCTGCTTTGCATGCAGGAGGCCTGGGATCAATTCCTGGTACTGCATGACCCACTGGGTACTATGCAGGGCATCACCCTAGAACACTGCCATGTGTGCCCTGCACCCTCCCAAAGAAAATGTACAAAAATAAGATAAAGGAACAAAGAGAAAGAAAAGCATTCTGCAGGGAATGGGGTTTGCTCCAGAGGATATGAGTTTAGAGGGCTTTGGGAAAGAGGGGCAATATGTATTTTCTCTAGGATGCCCAAGTAGGTGCTCTCTGCAGGTAAGCATTGCTACCAGGGCCATGGCCAGGGGAAGGATCGAGGCTTCAGGTCTGACTGCTTTATTCTTGTTTACGGGCCATACTGGCTGTGCTCAGGGCTTACTCTCAGGTCAGTCCTATTCAATGTGGTATCCTACCCACTGTCCTATCTCTTGGGTTCCCTGCTCTATTCCTAGAAGACCCTTCCTTCTGTTGAAGCCTCGCCTCTCCCTGCCCTGACTTTGGGGCTGGCATCATTCAGTCTTTTTTCCACATGAGATCCTGGGGATCAAACCCAGGTCAGGCCTGAACAAGGCAAATTTGTACAAGGCAAATGCCCTCCTAATTGTATTGCATCTCCAGGCCTGTATCATTCAGTCTTAACCAATCTTTAGGCCCAAGAATCATCTCCAAGAAGGGTGGATGTTTTGCCTTTGGTTAAGTAGTTATCATGACCTGATTGGCCCTGTTACTCCCAAGTCCTCACCGTCTCTGTCCCCTCCACCTGTATCTGCACTTCTCAGAGAAACTGGTGCATGAGCAGTTTTGTTTTGTCTTTGCTTTCGGAGCCACACCCAGTGGTGCACAGGGATTATTCCTGGCTTTGTGCTCAAGGATCACCGCCCCTGGGGACTCAGGAGATCACTTTGGGTTCCAGGTCCCTGGGTTGGCTGTGTGCAAGGCAAGTGCCCTACAACTGTCCTCTCTTTGACCCTACAGGTAATGGATCTATTTCTACTTTGATAAAAATTTTATATCTCCTTGGAGCACAGAGTGGGATAAGAAGGACAAGTTCATACCATAGCTTTGCAGGGTTTTTACTCAGCATCCATCTACTCTCCTTCCCTCCTTCATGTAATGCTTGGTCACCAAAGCCAAAGTATTGACATCCTCTGCCTCTCATTGTGTATCAGCCCCTAGTCTCCTATCTCCTAGTTATTGATTTAAGTAATGGATCACTGTCAATCCATCTATCTTTGAGCTGATCTGCTATTGTCATATCTCTGCACATTTTCTTAGCTCCTGTGTTTGTTTATTTTCCTTGCACAATTTCAGAGCAAGCATCATACTGTTTTCTAATATTTTGTGCTTATAATTGCATTTGCTAAATTCCCTCCCTATCTGTGCCTGTGGCTGTTCCCTATTCATTTTGATGGCTACATTATCATTCAAATGAGTATCTCCCCTGAGATGAATTGATCCATTCTTCTTAGTTCTGGGAATTCAGGAGGCTTACAGAAGTGTTCTCTTCTGTGAAAATATGGTACCAGAATCATCACCCAAGATGAGCTTTGGAGAAGCAAGTGTGGGTTGGAAACAGAAAACTGTCCGTTAAAGTTTGCCATGTCTAGTAGAGAGGGACAGCATTCTTTTGTTCAGCTCAGATAAAGACCAACCACCTCTTCCTCCCTGTCACTTGGTGGCCTCACACCTCCAAACAGCCTCACCTAGTATGAATGGGTGCTGGAACACAGTATGACTGAAACCTAATCATGAACAGCTTTGTAATTGTATATCTTACACTGGTATAATAAAATAAAAAAATCGGCCCCACCTAGTCAAGCTCTGTGGTCCCAGAAACATGTGTCTCATTGTGAGAATCAGGAAAACCAAGGGACATTTCCTTGCAGGAAATACAGATGTGGATAGCAGTCACAGGTCTCTGCTGGTGGGAGTCCAGGCACTTAATTGAATGTGAGCATTTCAAAAGAGCTATCATACTGTTCCTTCATGGAAAGGTGCCAAGTTTCTTGAGATGGAGCAGGCTGAGAAAGAAAGCTTGCAGCTTAGTAAGGCAGTGATGATAGGGGAACCTGAGGCACCTACCTGTGTTAGTTTGGGCGAGGAGAGATGCGGTAGCCAGAGAAGGGAATCTGCTGCTTTCTCTCTATCCACCTCTGCTACCTGCAATGATTGAGAAAATCTTGGACTGAAAAGTCTGCTGTGCACCTTGATTCTCACAGGATAAGAAAAACAGCACCAGGCCTTATCCGGCCTTTCAGGGCTTCACCTTTCCCTCACAGAAAAGATGTTCTAAGGAAACAAGCAGTGAAGTGTAACACGTTTATTGAGAAATAAAGGGAGGTAAGGGAGAGAGGTAAAGTAAGACATGTGCTCAAGAGAGTATGGTGGCTTCTCCATCTAGGGTGGGGTGGGAGAAAGAGAAAGAGAGAGAGAGAGAGAGAGTACACATTCCAGCATTAAAGAATGAAAGCACTCATCTCAAGAGGGAGGATGTAGGTGGCATGGGCTCAGGCACCACATGTGCACTCCTTTGTTCAAGTTGGCTTTTTATAGGGCTTTTCCCAAGTTGCCCTCTGTGGGGCTTTCTGAGTGGCTGCCAAGGGGGAGAGTGGGGAGTAGATGATGATGGTCTTTGACATTCCCTCTCCTGGCTTTGGTGTTCCTGCTGGAGCTTCTTGGAGGGTGGGGAGAGTGTCCAGCCTTTTCAGTGACTGTGCTGGTAAGACTTCAAGATCTTATTAGGCCTTATAAGTGTGCTGTGTCCACAAGGTTAGACCTGGCAGCTAGTGACAGTAACTTCTTCAAATCTTGCTATTTTTACATCCCAAGAAATCCTTGCCATTGGGATCCCTTCCTTATCTGCCTGCTTGCTTCAAAAGAATTAAATCAGAAATATAACTCTTTTCTGACATTTTCCCTGGGTATATCCCATACCTACTGCAGGCAAGAAGTCCAACTCAGTCTTGTCAAAGGTGGAAATTACCACAAATATGTGGGAGTCAGAGGTTAGGTAAGACAGAGGATGGAACAGTGTGCTAATTGTCAGAAATGCTAATACCAACCTAGAACTGAGCATTAAATACAGGCAAAAAGATACACATGATAACCTATAGTATGTATAATCCACAATACATAAGAGAAGGAAGAGAAAGAGAGAGAGAGAGAGAGAGAGAGAGAGAGAGAGAGAGAGAGAGAAAGAACCTGCCATAGAGGCAGGCTAGGGAGGGGGAAAGGGATCGTGGACATTGGTGGTGGGAAATGATCACTGGTGGAGGGATGGGTACTGCAACACTGTATGACCAAAACCCAAACATGAACATCTTTGTAATTGTATATCTCATGGTGGTAAAATAAAACATTAAAAAAAAAAAAAAAAAAAGTCCACATCAGGTTTTCCTCACCCTCCCAAGCAATGCTGTAGACCCTCGCTCTCCCCAAAGGGAATGGAAAAGGTCAAACAAGAGACATTCAGAACCATCTTGCTTTAAAAAAAAAAGTGTTGCACAGCAGGTGGTAGACGAGAGGGTTTTTTTTTTTTCATTTTAAATTTTTATTAGAAATTATCTTTACTTTTAATTCCTCTGTCAAGGGGGCCATTATGCTTACAATGAGTAATTATCTTTATCATCCTAAAATACTTCATCTTCCAAGAAAATGTTCAAATAAACCTTTGTTCAAATGCTTAAATATCATCTGCTGGGCTAAGTTTCACTTTAATGAAACGGGACCTTCTGGTGGGGCCTGCGTGCATTGGATATGTACCTCGTTTCAGCTCATTTTTTCCTCCCTAATTGGCTGTATTATTTCAAACGTTTCATTTTGGAGATACTGTACACTAATCGAAAAGTGATTTAGGGCATGAAAGAAAGGGAAGGTTTTCACAATTTTCAAATCCCAGGGATCTAGCCTGCAATAATTCATGCCTTTTGCTTTAGATTGCCGAGCATGGTGTGGGAGTATGGATGGGAGTGCCGGGAGTGGGGGTGTCTAAGACGACTCAGTGCTGTTCTGCAAGCATTAGTGTCAAAGTAGATTTTTCTTGTGTTCATGGAACCTGAGGATTGTATGAGAGATTCGCAGACAAAATCAGAAACTTTTAAGAAGATGGTTTCCATGCAGTTTGAACAGATGGTTCAGTAGACAGGCTTCTCAGCTCATCCGGCTCTCTGCCCCTGGTGTCTGCTCACTGCTAGTGTGTGATGAGCTAGTCTTGTCCCCATGCTGTTCTTGCCTTCAGCATTCCTGGTCTGGAATCTAGGTGAAAGGAATCTCTTTATCCAGTGCCCTTGTTGGGCCTCTGACTGTACCCCAGAGGTTTTCCTTGGTCTCAGGCCACTGCCAGGTATACATGAATGAAGGACCTCATTACTGTCCATGCTATGAGCCCTCCTGGTTCCACCCTACCCCTGGATGTAGGAGCCCTGCCTGGTTCTGGTTCCACGGTGTATCTGGGTGTAGGAGCCCCACCTGGTTCCACGATCTATCCATGTGAAGAGGCCAAGAACAAGAGAGTTTTCTTATTATTGTTCTTTTTCCTTTTCTCTGTACACCTACGTGTCTGTGTGTCCCGATTAAGCTTCCTCTTATCTACTCTTCTATCCACACTACTTACTCCATCATCTATTTTTTTTTTTTTTTTGGGTTACACCTGGCAATACTCCGGGGTTTCTCCTGGCTCTGCACTCAGGAATTACTCCTGGTGGTGCTCGGGGGGACCATATGGAATGCCACGTGTCGAACCCAGGCCGGCACAGGCTGGTCGTGTGCAAGGCAAGCGCCCTACCTGCTGGACTATCGCTCCAGCACCATCTATTCTTGATTGGAAACCTTTTAAGGCAAGTGAGATGAAAATGATTAAATTAAATTAAATTAAATTTTAGTTCATTAGTCTATCTGGAGTCTCCCCTTCCACTTGCACTATGAGCAGTGCTCAGTACGCTAGAGAGAGGGAAGATGAAAGATCCCCCGAGGCTGGCTCCCACCAGCCCCATAGATCTGCATAAACATTAAGTATAGTATCTGGGTCCTCTGGGTGCTCAAGTCAAGTGCAAAAGTTCCAGGTCGGTGGGGTAACACAACTGTAGCCCACGGAGTCATCATCAGAGGACCCCTGAATTCTGCCATTTTTCCCTCATCTAATTTTAATTAGGTGTCGAATTGCTGCCCTATACAATGCACACCATTGATATTATTTAATGCAATGGGTGTGGAGCCATACCCTGAAGTGCTTAGGGGCCATTATTGGCTCTGTGCTCAGGAGTGACCCCTGGGAACCATATATGGACATGGGTCCAGGTTAGGTTGCCTGCTGGACCACTGCTTCTCCCTCTCAGTTGTTTCAGTCTTTCTCAATGTTGACGCCACCGATTGTTGATTTGGACAATTCTCTATTCTGAAGGGTTATTCTGTATAGCAGGGGCTCTTTGATAGCTTCCTAATCTCTGCAGCCCAAGACACCCTCATTATTGAAAACTTGTCTTGGAGATGTGTAGGCATTGAGTTGTGTTTTCAGCAGTGTGAACAACTGAAAGGTGATTTAGTTCATTTGAAAGAATGTAAAGGGCTGCTGGGTGGGAGTGAGGGGTCCGGATGGCGAGTGTGACACTCCAGGCTTCTGGCTGCTCTCTCTGAACTTTCCCGGGCATCTGGCAAGGTGCTGGGACAGTCCCACTCCAAGGATGGGGTGATTCTAGGTGCCCCATCCCACCCCCACCCCCGACATTGTTCTGGAGGCCCCAAGCACCACTTGGAGCAGTGGAACATCTCCAGGCCCTCACATTAATCCAGCGTCTCAGGGCAGCTGAGCACTGCTTGGGAGCATTCCCTCCCCTGCAAATTAAATTGCTTCCAGGAGAGAATCCTTTGTATAGATTAAGAATCAGCAAATTATATAGCCCATGAACCAAATCTGCTAGCCTCCAATTCTGTGTAAAGATCTGTTGGAGCATAATCCGCCTGTTGTTCTCAAATTAGCTATAACTGCTTGCATGCTGCAGCAGCAGGGCTGAAAGATTGCACCCACAACTTTTTTAGAGGAGAAAATACCCACAGAGAAACTCATCAGATCCTGCCCCAGATCCCCCACAGACCTGTGTCCTCCCTCCGGCAGGAACATATTCTTGAGAGAAGGAGGGATGTGGGATGTAGGTGAATAACAAATTCTGAACATCTGAATAATGGCCTCACTCACTGGGTCACTAAGAACACATTCATCTGTATGATGCTTAGTCAACTTTTTTCTAGAAGCTTTCAGCACATGCTATTGCATTTGACTTTTCAACAATCTTATAAACGATGCAGAAGTAATCACCAGCTCTACTTTGCAGCTTGGCACCTGGGGCTACAAGCAAGCAAATGACTTGCCTGACTGTTGGAATGTTAATTAGTATAACCAGACTAGGACTTCTGATTGTCAGAAGTCCTTCCTTTCCAGTCCTGGATAGTAAAGGACCTTTAGAGATCACCTAGTTTGACTTTGTGCAAATATAAGGGTCTTGGTTGTGGAGGGCCAGAGCAATAGTACAGTGGGTAGGGCAATTGTCTTGCATGCTGCTGACCTGGGTTCAATCCCTGATCCCCCATGGTCATCTGAATCCCACCAGGACTTATCCCTGAGCACAGAGCTAGGAGTAAACTCTAAGCTTTTCTTGGTGTGGGCCCCCAAAAAAAAAAAAAAAAAAAAAAAAAGGGTTTCGGATGTAGCAATATGTCTGGAGGAAAAGAAATTACTGTTATTTCCATTTTTTAGATCACATTAGTATTAAGGGTTGATATTTCCATTAACCCTGCACAGGACTACAAATGTATTAGCTTTTGCAGGGAGGGTCATTGTATCCCAAAGACCACAGATCTAGTTGTCCATGCCACAACCGAATCTGCACCCAGGGTCCCTACCAGGTACTACTCAACTTGTAGTTTCAACCCAATTAGTTAGGAGTAATAGTGTTCTACACTGGTTGTTTCAACCAGTCTGTGGATTAGAGCTGGTTGGTTGAGATTTCCTGCTGATCTTAAAACTATTATAGCTACTTGGGCCAGCAAGCTAGCTCAGGGTTCAGTAGTACATGCCTGGCATGTGCAAAGCCCAGAGTAAGTTCCCAGACAGTACATGGCCCCTTGGACACTGCTGGGGCAGTCCTGTTGGCATCAGCCCAGCTGGACTCTGCAGAACCTCATTACCAGACCCTGACACAGAACCTCTCAGCCTGATTGGCTGATATTACCCAGAGTGCAGCTTGGGAGCAGCTTCCCACCGAAAGGTATAGCAACTTAACACATTGTGCACCTAGACTATTCTATTATATTAGATTTTCAAGAGAAGACACAAAAATGCCATTTTAAAAACATGCTTTTTATTTTTGTCTTATTGCTTTACAAAGAACTCTTATTTTTACCTGTTTTTAGGTATATTAAAAAAAAACCCTTTAGGGGCTGGAGCGATAGCCCAGCGGGTAGAGCGTTGCCTTGCACGTGTCCGGCCTTTGCCAGCCTGGGTTCGATCCCCGGCATCCCATATGGTCTCCTGAGCACCGCCAGGAGTAATTCCCTGAGTGCAGAGCCAGGAGCAACCCCTGAGCATCACCGGGTGGGACCCAAAAAGCAAAAAAAAAAAAAAAAAAAAAAAAAAAAACCTTTAAAATCACTGGGCTACACCAGTATTCATCCTTTTCATACCTGCACACTGGAACCAGTCCTGCTCAGTGGCCCAAGAACTAGATGTTGTAGCCAAAGTCATAGACCAGTGGCCTTTCTACCACTTCAAAGCACCACCAGGTCATGAACTGGTATTTGAAGGCCTGCAGTTACACAGTTGTGACTTTAAGGAATTCTGCTCTGGCTCAGGGAGTTTGCTCCAATGGGTAGAGCATCTGCTTTGCTAGGGTGGCCAAGGGGTGGGGCAGACCCCTGATTTGTTGAACTAGGGCAGACCTAGTTCAACCCCAGCACTGTCCACACCAGCACATTTTCCCCTGCCTTAGAACCACCTGGAGGAACCCCAAAACACAGAGCCAGGATTTACCCTAGCCCCAACATAGCACCACTTGATGTGACCCCAAAACGAAAAGAAAGACAAAATAAACCCTCCTTCAATGAAGTTGCATTCACTTTTTTCCCTACCTGCATCAAATGTTGTTCGGCACTTCCAGTCACCAGTGAGAGTATAGGCAGTCTGACTTCCTGCAAATATTCACCTCTTATTAATTTAACAACAGATTTCCACTCCGTTTTCTTGTCTTGGTGGTCATCTGCCTGAGTCTTTTCTTTTGGAGCTATGAGTTTAAGAACACTTGTCCTGGTGGCTTGCTTTGCTCAGACCCCAGGCTGCAAAGAGAGTCACATTCTTCTAGATCACAGAGATTTTGTTACTTGTTCTGTTTCCTGATTTGCCCTCACTTCTTTGTAACTGGTTCAGGGCATGTCCTGAAATCCTGCTCAGTGAGTCCCTGGGGCTTTTACTACTCTTACTCTTTGCTACATGGTTCTCATCTTCTGTTTATTGGCCTCTGATGACATGGGTTTCTGGTTCCCACTCCTCTGTCAGCTCAATTCATAATCCAAACAACTTTTCCTTCTTTACTCACAATTCCTCTTAAGGCATTTTGAGATCTTGTCTCTATCTTTCAATTTATTCGCTAATCCAAGGGTGTTTGTGTTATTGGTAGATCTGGGCTGTCTTCCCTTGTATTTCTTTATTCAAGACATTCATAAGTAAGAGGAAGGAGGGATAATATAGCAGGTGGGGCACTTGCCTTGTATGTGGCAGCCCCTGCTTTAAGCACCCACCATCCCATAAGCCCTGCCATGGGTCATCCCTGAGTAAAGAGCCAGGAGTAAGTCTTGAGCACCAATGGGTGAGACTCCCCAAAAGAAAAAATAGATATGGATAAAATACTGACTAGGAAAAGTTGAGAAAGAGTAATTTCTAAAAATCTTTTTACATTGCCTCTAATCTACTCATCAGAAACTTTTCTTCACAGTTATTAACTTAATTGTGGACTTCCTCCATTAAAATACAATCTAGTTCCTATTTATTTTTCAAATTTTCATAGCACTGTGATTTACCAAGTTGTTCAAAACACTGTTGTTTCAGGCATTAAATGTTGACACCAATCCCTCCACCAGTATGTCCTTCCCTCCACCAATGTCCCCGGTTTTCCCCTCAGGACCCCAAACTGCCCCCTCGCATGGACAAATAAACTTACTTCATATTGTTTGTTACAATGCAAAGGCAAGTGAAATTATCAAAATTTAGATCAATAAGAGTCAATTTGTGATAATTATATCTCACATTGATGTTACTAAAGTCATTGTGCTGGTTAGTGCTAACTGACCCTTCTGTGTTATTTTTTAGGCTCATTGGTGGACATCTATGCAACTTTCCCATCAGATTTGCTATGATCCTGTTGGGCTGATAATTCTGAGTCCAGGAGCTATAGATCTGGAAAATTTGATGGGTTGGCAGTTTGATGAGATTCCATTGTGGAGTTGAGTCATTTCTGTGTTAGAGGTTGACACGGGCATAGCTGTGAGATACTGTCAGACAAAGGAAAATCTGCTCACCCCCATTTCAAGAAGGTCTCAGAATTCTAAACCCAGACCAGTTTACCTAGGGAGATTTGGTGGTATCATGTTCTTTTGGAGATGGAATTTCTCTGTAGGCAATATGGGTTACATTTCTTTAGAGTGTTTCAGGAACATCTATTTATACATAAATATTTGAAGAGTCTTCTACCAAAACTATTTCCATCCGGTTATTCCCTTTGCCTTCCAAATCTGTACTTTGCTTGTTCATCTTTTTTTCCACACAGCTCATGCACTTATCAAAGAGCTTGGACACTTTTCATACATCAAATGCTTTGCCTGATGCCAGATCCACAGAACAGGTTCACTGTCAGCCCTCTGGTAGGTTACTGCAGCCAGAGGAAACAGAGTCCAGAGGAAGCTGTATTAGATGTTTAAGTAAATGGTTTCAAAGAAGTGCAGTGATTACTCCTCAGCTGTGGAAGAGATAACTCCACTTTCCAAATGTCTTATAAATGCTCTTGGTAGCAGATGTGGAGGGCAGCAAAGGCACAGAGGCTTGAGTAAGCAAGTACAACTAAAGTGAGAAGTCAGGAGTTCTGAGTTCTGTGGTGTTCCAAGAACTTCTGTGGAGCTCTGTGGTTGGAACTGCAAAGGATGCAAAACCTAGCAGTCAAACAGCCACCATTCTGAGCATCCTCTGAATGTCCCATGACACTGGTGCCCCACACTGAGCACCTGCCACTGAACACCGTGGGCTTATGGCTCCTGTGCTCTGAACATGACTGTCTCGGTTTAGTCATCAGGGATTTGTGAAATCAGCTCACCAACCTGGCCGTCAGTACCTTTGGTGTTAGCATATCAAATACCAGCTTTCCTTCATTTGTTCCTTGAATTACATCAACTTGCTCTATTTTGACAGGTATGAGCATCTTTTTATTCTTGATTTCATTGTTTCTCACATTAGCCAGCATTTCCAAATGTGTACCATTATATTTTTGACAAGCAAGTCATTTTATGTCTGTTTACTTAAAAAATGTCAAGTTTTGTCAGAGGGGATTGTGCCTATATGGCAGGCGCAGTGTACATTTTTCTTTAAAATATGTAAAGTAAATAAATGCTACTCTAGGTCCTGGTTCTATTAAAGAGCACTTTTAGTTCCACTAGGAACTTTCATATATGCTACCTCTAGCTAAATTGATCCAAACTTTTGCTATAGATGTCCAAATGGCAATTGATCCTTGTCAGTAATGATCTACATGAATGTCCTCAGCTATGTGGAAGTTGAACATATCTTCTTGTTGTGACTCCTTGATCAAGACTTTATCTAAATAGATCACTCATATTCTCTTGGTTGAGAGGGGAAAGAAAAATAAGCAGGTTAAAATATGAACAAAGACAATGTTTATGTGAGGACAGGGTTCACAGCTGGAGTCTGTGGCCAGGGAGCAATGCAAAGATGTGGTCATGTGGGATGAGAGGCTTTGGGCAGAGCAGGTTGAGAGATGCTCTGAGACGAGCCCAGTTGTGCTCATATTTGCTCTAATTTCCAGGTCAGTTTCTCTTTCTCTAATTAGTTGCTAAATCTTTAGTGGTATGGGGACATGTGGTCGATATTAGCACCCAAGTGGCTGTCGAATTGTTTGCTAAAGATCTCTTTATGGAAGTTAAGGTGTGTGTGTGTGTGTGTGTGTGTGTGTGTGTGTGTGTGTGTTTGCTCAAAACAGGTTCCATAGGACCTGTGTAAATCAAACTTTATGCTGGAGAATTTTGTACTGGAAGTTTGTTGTAGAGGGCTCTTGAGAACAATGCCTGCAATCCTGAGTCCTGCCTAGAATAAGAATAATCTCTGTAATGACAGGATTGGCTGAAGGGAAGTGTGAATTTTTGACACTGTTGTATCTGATGCCTCAGTTGATCCTGCAGAAAATTCTGGAACATGGAGTGTTGACCAGAATGGGTCACCTTCTTTGTATTTCTTTTTTTGTTTATATGTATGTGTGTATGGGGGGGCACATTCATCAGTGCTCAAGGCTTCCTCCTAGCTCTTCACTTCTAGAGAGGAACTCAGGGGACCACACGTGGTGTTGGGAATTGAACCTTGGTCTGCTGCATACAATACAAGTGCTTTACCCTCAGTACTATTACTCTGGCCCTGGGTCATCTCTTTGGAAGTGAGAACATGGTGTTCCCATAATCTGAGGGGAGTCTCCTCCTCCCCCCCAAAGGGAAGCAGCAGTGGGAAACTTCCACAGCCAGTACTTATGGTATCTGGGAAAAATGGTGCCTCAAATATGGAGAGCGTTTGGGTAGCATCATGGAATGCACAGGAGCAAAGAACAAATTCTGAAAGTCATTGCTTCAACATGATCTTCCTTTTCCTCTAACATGCTGCTCTTATCATGATGTGAATCACTTTTTCCACCAACTATTACACATTTCTGTTTTGATTATTTACCAGTCAGCAGGGATGTAGAGCCATCAGCTTCTTTGGAAGAACACATTCTCTCCCGGTAGGTCACAAGGGCTAATCTCTGATCTGGATTGCTGAGACAGTTACTAGCCAGGATAGGATCATTGTGTGTAAGATTAGCACACAGCCCACTGGAGACCGCCTGCATCGTGGCTCTTTATGTAACAGCTCATACAGGTAGATGGCTGTAAGCTTGAGCAGGCGCAGAAATGGGACAGCACCTTATGACTCCTCACTGCCTCTTGATGGTTCTAGTTCTCCTCACCCATAGTTCTGCCACTTTGCAGAGAGGTGACTGGTCACTGCTGATCATTTTGCAGCTCATTATCTCACTGCTTCTTGTGGACTGCTTTATCTGATTCCTCATCCATCCGCACCCATGTGTGTGCATGCCTGAGCTCTCAGCAGGCATTGCTTCGTTCGCCTTTGGTCTAAATGTCCATCTGCATAACTCAGATATGTTATTTGACTGCTGGAGCTTTGCTGCTTGCTTCTTGGTGCTCAGCGCTCATTGCCCACTGCTGGATCGTCTTGCATCTGCCTACAGGTGTATGTGAGAGCAAAGGGAAGAGGATATCTAGGATCTGTGTTGCTAGGATAAGTATATCTTACTTACACTCATTCTTAGCTGTTTCTCTTCTCTGAAACAGTCCATGCTTATAGTTCATGTTTACAGGCCATGTAAACAAGATTTAAAATGACCAGTCAGGATCAGAGAAATAGTACAGTGGACAAGATTCTTGCCTTGCACACAAATGACCTGGGTTTGATCCCAGGCACCCCATATGGTGCCCTGAACATCTCTAGGAGGGATCTCTGAGCCAGGAATAAGTCGTGAGCACCAGTAGATGTGGCCCACAAATAAGCTCCACAAATGATAAGTCATATAGTTTGATAATCCATGTTCCATCACATTCTCACATCCATCATAGCAACTCTCTAGCCAATGAGATGAATCAGGCATTCCTCGGCCACAAATGCATCCTTTATTTCAACCAAAGAACTTGGGGAAAATGTACAGCTTTGGTACTTGGTTAATTCTTTGGATCACCAGAGAACTGTAGAGAAACTGCAGGATTCCCGCTGCTGTAGTAATTCTATTGGTAACCCATCTTCTGCACACTTACATTTTTAGAAACATTTAAGGATATAACCCAGCATACAATTGCAATGGCTCAAAGGTAGAAGGCATCAGATGCAAGAGATTCATAAACCATGTCCCTACAATTCTTCACTCTTAGAACTGTCATCAGTTGTTGACTTGATAAAGAAACTTTGGCACATCTACACAATGGAATACTATGCAGCCATTAGGAAAAGTGAAGTTATGAAATTTGCCTATAAATGGATAGACATGGAGAGGATCATGTTGAGTGAAATTAGCCAGAAGTAAAAAGACAGATATAGAATGACTGAATTTATTTGCATGGCATAAATATATATATACATACATACATACATACATACATACATACATACATACATACATACCTATGTACATACCATGATACCAATATCCAAGGTTAGGTGAAACATGGATCAGGAGGTGGAAGTTATCAAAGGTGGAAATTATCACAAATGTGTGGGAGTCAGAAGTTAGGTAAGATAGAGAATGGAACAGTGTGCTAATAATTGTCGAAAATGCTGATACCAACCTAGAACTGAGCATTAAATACAGGCAAAAAGATACACATGACAATCTCTAAATGTATGTATTGCAATCCACAATGTGTAAGAGAAGGAAGAGTGAGAGAGAGAGAGAGAGAGAGAGAGAGAGAGAGAGAGAGAGAAAAGAGATAAAGAACCTGCCATTGAGGCAGGCTAGGGGAGGGGGAGGGAACTGGGGACATTGGTGGTGGAAAATGGGCACTGGTGGAGGGATGGGTGCTGGAACACTGTATGACCGAAACCCAAATATGAACATCTTTGTAATTATATATCTCACAGTGATATAATTAAATATTTTTGAAAAAAGAACTGTCATCAGTTGAGAAAAAACCTGAAACAATCTGACCACCATAAAGCTTGATAAAAGTAGTAAAGTCACAATTTCTCACAATTTCCTTGGCCCCACCTGTGTGAAACCATATCCTTCAGATGCTGAATTTCCTTCCATCCTAATTTCTTTTCCCCTCTGTGTGCCTGCTATTTCAATAAAAGATCCCAGGAAAATCCAAAGCACCCTCTCAATACCAGCACATACATCTCAACTTACACACACACTTTCAAAGTTTGAACTTCCACTTCCTGGGCTCAAACCCTTTTTAAATCCTCACCCCTACCCCACTCCCCATTGGAAAGGTATAGAGAATCTGTCTACTGGACAGGTTCATTAACAAATTAATAGAATAATCAGCAGGGCTTTGTGTGCATTTTAGAGATAAAAAACTAGTAACAGCATTCTTTGACTCTTTAATGGGCCAATAAGCAGCAACTATCTGCTCTGTGGCTGAGCTAATCACACAGATAAAGGAGGTGAAATCAATCCCGAGTTCTAGGAGGTCGCTTAGCACTGGAGCTGTACAATGCAGCAGCAGAAGCAGCTCAGGAGAAAGAGACGGGCATTATTTGCCTATTTATTTTGGTTTGGGGGCCAAATTCAGAGGTGCTCAGGGCTTACCCCCTTGCTCTGCACTCATACCTGGCAGGCTTGGGGGACCATATGGATGCTGGAGATCAAACCCGGGTCAGCATATGCAAGAAAAGCACCCTCCTTCCTGTACTATCTCTGGCTCAGAAAGACATTTTTTGATAGAAGAGGGAATTGCTAAGGAGACAGGACTGGCCCATTCAGATTCCAGAATCAGTCATCCTCTTCTGATTGGGGTTGCGTCCCTGTGGTCAACACCTGTGGGGCGGTATACCAGAGAGATATCTGATGAGTTTCAGGGGGAATGTTTTATGAAAATGCCAATTCTTTCACTAATTTGACACCCGAGTTCTAAGTTGGGGAGAAGAAGGACAAGACTTCCCTTTCTTTCCTTCCCCTCCTGTTGTAAAGGATGCAGATTGGATTGCTTTTGAGAGCGAAAGATTAGCAGCTCCAGGATCTTACAATTACCTGCCAGTTTTCCCACTCTGCCTGCCAGTACCCAGACAGGTGTAGCTCAAGCATGGGTGTTTCCATTGAGGGCATTTTGCTGCATTCTAGCAATTAGCAAGGACTCCCACATTGAGGCTGACTACCAACAGGGCACTGTCCATCCTGGGTAGTGAGGTCCTAGGAGAACCTATTAGGCCCAAGGGGTCAGATCCAGGAATAGGGGTCCATGCCTGATAGCACATAGAGGTACAGGGACAATTCTAGTAGACATGATGCAATGGCAGGCGCAGGCCGTTGGCTTCTGTTGGTGGTGGGGAGTGCCTGCAGAAGTGGGGACTGGTAAGTGGACATGGCACAGGTTAAATGTAACATGGATCTTCCAAGACACTGAGGTCCTGTGAGCCTCACACAGGCTATTGCAGGGCCTCACGTGCTGTATGATCTCAAGCCTCTGCCTTGGGGCCATGTGGTCTGCACAGTATGAGAACTCATTTCTCCCATTCAAGTTTGGGGTGCTGAGGTTTCCAGATGGGGAAGGTTATGCTTTCCCAGGGGAAGAGTCAGTACCAATCCCTAGCCAGTGTGGGCTTCTTGCCTCTCATTGCAGAATAGAGCGGTTACTGGCAAACCCATGCAGTCAAGTCCATTGTTTTTACTTAGGAAATAGGGAGAGGGATGCAGAGAGTGTGTGTGCTGGAGGCGGCCTGGGAACTGATCTACAGGTATGTTCCCAAGCTGCCTTAGCCTGGGCTCTCTGTCTGGCTGAGTCTATTGCTTGGACATCTTCCAGGATGTGAACCTGTGGGGTCTTCACTCTGAGTCTTATCAAGCCTTTGTTCATACTCGAATTGTGTCCTGAGGGTTCCCAGCCTTAGGGTTTGCTGGGTCTGTCTTAAGTCAGAGCCTCAGACTGATATTAGAGTCAGCTGGGCTTAAGATCTAAGTTAGAGCTGGGCTGTCTTAAAGTCTTGAGCCTAAGATTAGGTCACAGTTCAGTTTCAGATTTCATCTTGATTTTAATTTTAAGGTTTCCTAAAATTCATGATAAAGCACTCAATTCATAAACATTTCTTGTAGGTCTGAACAGATGCATGGCTATTTGCCAGTACCTGTCAACAGCACCCAGGATCCAAACTCAGCATTTATACATTCAAATCAGGTTCATCTCTGCCCAAAAGGGTGGACAATTAAGCAAGACAGCCCCTCCTTAATGAGCCATGAAGAGCAAGTTACTGACCTTGAACCAGAGAGTAGGGCCTCTGGTCCAGGCCCATTGCCCAACTCCATCCATTCTAGGCCCCAGGAACTAATCTTGCTTGTTTCTGGAAGTGTGAACTTTCAGACAGAAGGAAGAACAAGGTAAAGTGAGTGTCCCCCTGTTTAAATGCTTCTTGTAAGGTACCCACATCCATTTGATCAGAGGGCCACAACAAACCCAATGACTGCCTAGAAATTCCAGGATGCTGTGATTAGAGTTAATATTAGAGCTTATCTATCTATCTATCTATCTATCTATCTATCTATCTATCTATCTATCTATCTATCTATCTATCTATCTATCTATCTATCTATCTATCTATCTATCTATCTATCTATCTATCTATCTATCTATCTATCTATCTATCTATCTATCTATCTATCTATCTATCCATCCATCCATCCATCCATCCATCCATCCATCCATCCATCCATCCATCCATCCATCCATCCATCCATCCATCCATCCATCCATCCATCCATCCATCTATCTATCTATCTATCTATCTATCTATCTATCTATCTATCACTTGATCACTTGATATCCCGTTATTCATCAATTTGCTCTAGCGGGAGCCAGTAATGTTTCCATTTGACCCTGTCACATGCCAGTGTAGCCCAATGGCATCTGTCTGTTTCAAAGATATTAAGAGCTCAAACTGTTTGTTTAGGGTCCTGATAAGGAAGTCTGACCATCTTGCAGGTGGGCGGCCAAGCAATCTTTTGGCATCCCGTGTGATCCAATCAGTAATGGCTCTAGTCCAACGGTCATCTCCAGATCTCATTTTATGACCAGCCCATCTGATTTTTGATGTTCTGCCAGATGAGACAGCGTCCATGATTTTAGAATAGCGATGGAGGTCAGAACTCCAGATTCCCTTTCTCACTTGAGTGAGGCATGATATTCCAAGCATGGCTCTTTCAATTCCTCTTTGGGAGACCCGAATGGTATTCTCATCCTGCTTTTGTAAGGCCCAGGTCTCTGAGGTGTATGTCAATAGAGGGAAAACGGTGGAGTCAAAGAGGTGTGCCCTTAGCCGGATGTTCTTTGACTATTGTTTCGATGTTTTTTGAAGGCAGTCCATGCTGCCTTTTCCTCCCTGCGCAACTCAGGGTTCAGGTCGTTCATCATGTTGACTTCTCGACCTAGGTACACACAGCTGTTGTATTCAGAGATGTTTGTTCCATTGAGAGTGAATGGGGCCTCTGGATCTAGTTCATTTCTCATGAACATAGTTTTGTTGAGATTCAACTGTAGACCTATCCTTCCACATTCTCGGTTAAAGTCTGCCAGCATTTGTGCTGCTTGGCTGATGTTTGGTGTTATTAGAATGATGTCATCAGCAAAGCGTAGGTGGTGTAGTTGCCGGCCATCTATCTTCACTCCCATTTTTTCCCATTCTAATTGTTGCGTGATGATTTCGAGGGTGGCGCTGAAGAGTTTTGATGAGATGGTATCACCCTGCTGAACACCTCTCTTTGACATCGATGATCACTTCCCCATAGAATGGTGAGACCCTAGTGGTGAAACTGTTAATATTAGAGCTAATATATATATTTTTTCTCAAAAATATATACAATTAGGTCTAATATTAACTCTAATCACAGCATCCTAGAATTTCAGCCCATATATATATATATATATATATATATATAAACTGAGTAGCCATTATCCCTTTCAGCCCACATGGGTCGGGGGCTTCCCATCTCCTGAAACAAAGGAGTTTATGAAATAATGGGAGTAGAAATGAAGTGGGTATTTATAGAAGAGATACATAGAATAAATCTGAATGTCTAGTGATTTTTTCTTGGATCATCCAACCATCAGAAAGTTGAAATATATATGTATTCCTTAGCGGGAGATAATTAATAGTATATGGAACATATATATTTTCTCTTGTGCTCTCTCCATATATATGTAATGTTCATATCTCAACATAAAGTAAAACGCACAGCAGATCAGAAGCTCTGGACCTGTCAATCTGATCTGTCACATGTTCCTCCAGAGTTAAATAAATACCAAAGGGCTATTTATTTATCCATTTATCCATTTATCATGGAAAAATGATAAATGTCCATGATATTTATCATTTAGGTCATATTTACCACATGGCCTAAAACAGCAGAGCTGTTCACACCAGTCTGACCCAAGATGGTGGAGCTGTTCATTCCCCATGGCCCAAGATGAAGGAGCTACTCTCTATTGCCTCCCCTTGCAGAGTAGATAGGTTGTTTAATCCAATGCAAGGACATTACCTTGTGACTTGCTGGTCTGGTGTGGAGTGAGGGTCTTTAATTACATCAGTTTGTCCTAGAAAAGCTGTTTAAAGAGTTCTTAGGGATATATAGTTTTGATTTCTTGATTGGGGTGGGAGAGCAAGCCCAAGTTCTTATAGTACCTGAGAAGTAAACATGGAAGTTAGAGTGGGCAAACATTCATTTAGGCTGAAGTCTCTTTTGTGAGGTGTGTCTGCTTCACATTTTGCTGGCATGTTGCTTCCAAGCAAATTGGGACTCTACACTCTTGTTTGTTCATTCGTTCATTCATTCATTCATTATTCATTCATTCATTCATTTCAATTTCTCTTTTGTTTCATAATGTAGAGGTTATCACATCTGCTTTACACACAGAAGGACCTGGGTGCGAGCCCCAGTGGAACCACGCAGTGGCGTTCCTTTTTAGTATCCCACTCGCACAGCAGAGACTGGCAAGCTACCCATGTTGTATTGATATGCCAAAAAGCAGTAGCAATTATAGACCTCATTTCCATGACCTAAAGGAATGGTTTGAGGCTCTTCATCTTCCTGGAGCAAGCAGATGCCCTTGGCTTCACTAGCATGTGATAGGATGTATGGAGATGTTACTGGTGCCCACTCGAGCAAATCGATGAACAAAGGGAAGACAAGTGATACAAGCGATCTTTTGTATACTCCTTATCTTCAGGAGTCAGAACCCCCATCAACCCATTCTGGGGGCCTCATACAACCCATGTAAAACACACAGCTTCAAGCTCTTCTACCATATTCCCATTACCAAATGGGGATATGGTAGAAAATAAGACCCTGAGCTAATGGATGGTGAGGTATGAGTGGTTGAGACCATGCAGGGATTTGGGCTTTAAGTTAAGCATCCATTTGTGACTCATATAAAAACATGACATTTTTAGTCAAGGCACCCGCACATGCCAAGATGGCTGACTGCTGCAGGTAATGAATTAGAAGGAATGACAAAAGGAGGGCATATAGCCCAGTAGAGAGGCAAACCCAGTGCACAGGTTAGAAATAACATCAAATCTGTCTTCTCTCAGAGGAGAAAATGGCCCAGGAGTGAAGAGCAGACAGAGACCAGTGAGGACACAGACACCTCAAGCAGCCCATTTCTGTCTAAGGGACAGTATTTCCTTCCTCCTAGTTAGGAGCAGAAGGAAACTGGACAAACATACCAGAATCTGGCTTTAGCATCCCTGTCCACAAAGATGGCTTCTTCAGAGATTAATGCTCATTACCATCTGGATCCTGAAACCAAGCAATGCCCCATTCTTGGGGAGAACCAAGCAGAGAGAGTCCTTCCTCTGAAATGACATTGGAAGTTAGCCCTGAGTTCTGTTTGCAGATGTCCTGATCAGAAACTGCTCTGCTCCTGCCCACCATCACCCTCACTACCAGCCTAGGTTCAACTGTCAGCTGCATTCCAAGTGGCACCCATAAAACCTCATATTTCAGGAGTCCGAAGGAGTAGTGCATAGAATTAGAATTCAGCCAGAAGGCAGTGCTCTGCAGAACCATACTTCCTTCCCTGCCTGGGTTCCCTATGGAGACTGCAGGATGCTGGGAGCTGCTGACTAGGGGAAATGGTGCGGGAGAAGGCACCAGATGAGAGGCGAATGCCACTTCTCTGCACGTCCCCTCTGTGTCAGAGCATAGGTACCTATTTCCTTCCTGGACAGGGTACAGCTGTGGGGTCCCACTCTGTTGCCCCTTCACTCCATTTTTCCAGCTGGTGTTTGTACCCAACAAAGAGGTATGCCAGCCACTGCTGGAAAGGAAGAACTTGAAGCTTTGAGTTTTACATGGACTGCATGAGGGCCCCCAGAATGGGTTGATGGGGGTTCTGACTCCTGTCCACAGAGGCAGGGGAGCATAAGATGCTTACAGAAATTGATGGGTGTCTCTCTCCCTCTGGGTTTTGCTTCAACCTGTAAGCAGGCAAGGCCAGGCTCCCTTGATCATCTCCAGTCCTGGCCTCCAGAAAGTGAAGCAATCAAGTTCTGAGCCCAGCACATAATGTTTTCAAACCGTGCTCCCAGGGAGCAATTTTGCACCTATCTTGGTTTAATCTTGCTGTAGCCTTTCCACAGCTCTGTGGCTTTTTTTTGCTTCTTTCATATAGGGTCCCCACTCACTGTTAGGGTTTACTTCTGGTTCTATGCTCAGGTCAGCTTGGGGGAACCCTGTGTGATTCTGGAAATCCAACCTGACTCAGACACATGCAAGGCAAGTTTCCTACTCAAAGTAGGGGCTCTCCAGACCCTCTGGTATCCCCTACCAGATCCTCTGATGTCTCCTGTAACAGGTTCCTCATTTTAGAGCATGGAGCATGGGGAGGCCTTCCAAAAAGAACCATGTCCACCCAGGATCGGGGCTAGGAAGGACAATGCTAAATGTGAAGGAATGAAGAATTTGCAAGGTTAGGGTTTCTTACAGATTATGAGGGTGCACATTACACACTCGCTTGCATCCCCTTTGAGAGGGAGAAAGAGAGAGCGAGAGATACTGTATGACACAGAGAGAAAGGCAAGGGGACCAGGAATAGAGATTTGAAAATGCTGCCTGAGAATGAGAGGGATGTGTCCACAAGCAAAGAAATGTCTGCTGCCTCCGCGGGAGCCCAAAGTCAAACTCAGAGTCCCACCATCTCGATCCCCAGCTAGGAGCAAACAGCGTTAAAACAAACTTAGAAGAGTCCCATGGGCATCCCATCTCCTGGACACAGTATGACTGGGAAAGTGACTGGGATTATTAGAACGATGGCAGGAAACTCATGCCAGCAATTACAGTGACATTTTCCTAACTGAAAGAAAAAGAGAAAGTAGCAGCTAAAATGTTCTAACAGTTTTTAGATCACAGTTTTCTTCCCAATGTGCTGGTATTCAAAAGGGAAGGGAATGGTACTGGGGTGTGAAAAGAGACACTGGTTTGGGGAGCCACCATCGCCCATTGATGCTAGGAAGACCATGGCTACAACTCAAAGTCTGTTCCTGTAAGATCAAGTATTTGCAAGCAATACTTATTATTATGAGAGTGCGAGAGAGAGCAAGTGCTATAGAGAGAGTGAGAAAGAGAGTGAGAGGGAGGGAGGGAGGGAGGAAAAGAGGGAGGAGAGGAGGGAGAGAGGGAAGACAAAAGGAGAGGAGGGGGAGGAGAGGAAACAGGAGAGGAGGGGGGAAGGAAAAAAAAAAAAAGGAGAGAAAGAAAGGAAGAACTATTTAGAAAGGAAGGAAATGAAGGAAACGAAGGAAACAGAAATGACAAGAAGCAAAGACAATCATGCCTTGTATTGAATGACATTCTGGGCTTCACTGAGGAATTTTCTAGCCATTACCTTATGTAACTAACACAGGACAGATGGCAACATTTCATTTTATAGAGCAGGAAGCAAACAGTAGCTCCCTGCTCTGGGTAGGCAGGGAGAACTCTGAAGGGCAGGCTAGACTTGGGGGGCCTGAGTGTAGACATGGATCTGAGTGTTGTGACAGTGAGCTGGAACTTTCTAGCACTTTCCAGCCTGCTGGTGCCTGGGGTTATGACTGGTCTCTCTTTCCTGCCCACATTCCTTCAGCAGTGAGGCTGCAGGGTCAGAGCAGATCCGTGAGGCAGAATCTCAGGGTCCAGCTAGGTCCCAAGAATCCTCTGGCAAGCAGTGAATCTGGCTCCATGCACACAGCACAGGCTTTGTATGTGGGAGTCCCAGATTTGTTCCCCTAACACCACCAGGAATATCCCTTGAGAGAGAGAGAGAGAGAGAGGAGAGAGAGAGAGAGAGAGAGAGAGAGAGAGAGAGAGAGTGCACGAGCTCACGCATGCACATACAGACACGTGCGCGCGCGCGAGCGCAAATTCTCCTTTCAAAATCTTAGCATTTTCATAAGCTCCTGTTGAGCGCTGAAGAGCTTCAATCCCTGTCTGGCAACTGGCCTATTTATTTCATCCCTTTGATGCCATTTGGGTCGCTGCCTTCTGAGTGTCAAATGTAAAGTTGCAATTCCAGTCACTTGTCACTTAAAAGATGGGATTTATTACTGCTTCCTCAAAAGCTCTTTCTGTAGAATTCATATGACATTGAAGGGAGGCTGCTAAAAGTACCCTGGGTGGCCTGGGCACAGCCCCGTGAGGGCTGGAGGCTCATCCAAGAGTGGGTGCCCTGCAGGCCTGCTGCTCCCAGAGCAGATAATGCAGATGTGCTGCTCACAGTCTGTGCAGGGAGGATGCTCCAGCACTGACGGCAGCACACCTGGGACTGGTTAGGACACAGGTGAGCGAGACCCTTTCCCCTGCCCTGAGATGGGACAGACCCTCCCTCTCCTGAGATAGGACAGACACCCCTCCTTCTGTGCAGGACAGACCCTCCCTCCCCTGAGATAGGGCAGACCTTTCCCTCTCCTGAGATGGAACAGACCCTTTTCTCCCCTGAGATGTGCAGGCCCTTCTGCACATAGACAGACCTTCCCTCCCCTGAGACAGGACATACCCTCCTGAGATAGGATAGATCCTCACTCTGCTGTGGCAGGACAGACCCTCCCTTCCCCATTTGTGCTCACCAGAGATCATATTTGAGGAAGCACTGCTGTCTTCTTGTCTACATCTGAGACTTTCTACCAACAGTTCAGTTGAAAATGCAGAAAATGCTTTTTCTTTCTCTGGGGCAGTGTGTTGCGTTACACACCCATGATTGCTCCAACTTTCTTCTGGTTCTGAGCTCAGGGGTTAAGCTCTCTCCGAGCAGGGCTTGGGACCCTATGTTATACCGAGGATGCATCTAAGCAGCTGTGTGCAAGGCAAGTGTCTTGCCCACTATACTGTCCCTCTGGCCTGGGAGTGACTTTTCTTATTGAAAGTGTCATGCTCAGAGAGGAAGGTGGCAAGTCACCATAGGAACGTGTGTGTGAGACGGGAGATGTGTGTGTATGTAAGTGTGGAAAGGATGTGGGAGGGTGAGTGTGTACCAGTGTTTATGTGTGTATGAATGTGTGAGTGTGTATGAGCACGAGTGTGTGTGCATGCCTGTGTGCATTTGTGTGAGAATGAGGGCGCTAGATTAAAATGAGACCTTCTGCCCTATTGAGTGAACATTCATTATCTTTTTTTTTAGAAACCCCTGATCATTCTACTTTCTTTTCTTCAAGATTTCGGTTAAAAATCAAAGTGGATTTTTTTTCTTGGGTGAGTGGAGCAGGCTTGTGCTTTTTCCTGTCTCCTTCGTGACTTTGTGCCTTCTGGAGTTGTGCATGTGGGGAGGGTTTGCCAGGAGAGAGTGATGGAGCCCAATGACTGTAGGTTCTGGAACTGAAACAGCTGCTGGGACTGCAGGTCAGTGGAAAGTGCTTCCACGCTTCAGATTACAGTTAGAGCTACCTCACACTTTATCTCTTTCTGGTTTGGCTTAGGGACAGATAGTGCAGGAAGACGCTCCCAGAGTCTGGTTGGGATGCGTGTAGGCAGACTCCCCAGACTGTATTTGACAACCTCCTGTAGCTCAGAAGAGGCTGGGAAACAAGGGAAGTAGGAAGAAGGGGCTTAGACTTTGCCCCAAGACTCACAGGCTCATCTCTCCTTTCCTCAGTGTTGCTAAGGGAACCCACAAATTCCTTTTTTTTTTTTTTTGTTATCTGGTAGCTCTTTATTTGGGGTGAGGGTGGGGTGGGTCTCAAGCTGTTTAAAGCCTGTTGGCAGCCTCACGGCTCAGGAGAGCCTGACATTTCTGATACCTGCCTCTGGCTGCCCCACGTGGCATGCTCCTGGCCGCATGCAGAGCTACAAGAAAAAACTCAAATTTAAATGTTAAAAAGCTTTTGTTCATTACCGGTGGCATTTCCCCCTCCTCCCTCCATTTGTCACTGGGAGCGGAGCTGTGACTCTTTTAATATCAAACAAATAATAAGCTTCCTCTAAAGTGATTTTTTCTGACAAGGAGCTCAATATATTAAACTTTATCTATATTTTAATAGCCAATTTCACACCAAACTGCCTTCTTAATAATGTATTTACCACCTGGGGATATTATTCCAACCCATCTGGAAAGAATTGGAAATTAACTGTCCCTAAACTGAGTCTGTGTGTGCTTTTTACATTGCTGCGGAAAAGCTGGGTGTCATTGTCAGGGAGGGGTTTGGGGGCAAGGTGGGGTCTGGGTAGGCAGCCCACCTGGGAGAAAGTGGGGTCTGGCGGGAAATGACAGCAAGTGGAGAAGCAGACTTTCCCAGGACAAAGTCAGAGCCTGCTGAGCTCCCACAAAGAGAAACCTACAGACAAGCAGAAAGAACATGGCCAGGCTCAAAAGCTTTGGAGGGAAACTAGCTTTTTGCTCTCAATCCTGCCTTTGCTTTGTGGCCAACAGGCAACATATTGGCAGGGGTGGGGGCACATGTTTTCTTAGCATCTGACCTTTAGGTCTCTTATCTGGAAAAAAGAATGGCTCTCTGGGTAACCTCCAGAATTTCTGTGCTGGTGTATATAAAACCAGTCTGCACTTTTTGGGTGCTCACTCTAGAAAATACTTTCTCTATACCTGGCCATAATATGCATTGTTGGGATGCGGGTGGGGTTTTTTTTTATCTCGGCCATTCATCACTCATACAGAACGGGGCAGGGAAGCAGAGGTCTGTCGGATGAGCTCAAGGACTTTTAGATGACAGAAAAGTTGTAGGGATTTTCCAGGGAACGAACTATAAACTATAGTTGCTCAGTTAAATTGAAGGACCTCTCCAGAACCTCACCAGGGTTCGTAGGAAGAAGACCCCAGTCTCGAACTATCCATGCCTCCTGCAGAGGTCTTTGGGGACATTTCTCCACAGGAGCTCCTCCAAGTAGTTTGAGATCCTTCAGAGAAATGGAGTGAGGGGCACCCTTCTGCCACTGTGCGGGTGTCTTGCTGGGCTCCCAGGTGTTTGGAGGGAAGCGAGGGGTGTTGCATGAATGCGCACACAGTCCCTACCCAGTCTGGGCAGAGCAGAGGCAGAGGGAAGATTCAGCCTTCCCAGGAGTAGGTGGACAGGGAGCTGCTTTGTGCTAGGGAAGGGCCTGGGAGAGCCAAGGCAGAGCGGCCCTTGGCAAGGGGGTGCGAGGGGAGGATGGAAGGGGCGACCTGGCGATGGGACTGCCATAGGACAGAACAGAAAACTGCATTCAGAAGGCACCTTCATGGGGAGCCAGAAAGATAGTATACAGTGGGCAGAGGACTTACCTGGCACACGGCCCACTGGGGTTCCATTCCCAGCATCCCATATGGTTCACTGAGCACTAGCAGGAGTGATTCCTGAATGCAGAGTAACTTCTGAGCATTGCTGGGTGTGGTCCCAAAACCAAGAGGAAAAAAAAAGCACCTCCATAGGAGCATACCTCTGTGGATGGGGGTGGGAGGTGAGGGACAGGCATGACAGCCATCTCCAGGTCCCCCAGTTAATCAGCAGCAGGAAGGCAGACTGTGACCAACAGCTGGCCAGGGAGGGGAGGGCTCAAAGGCTGTCTCTGACTGCCACTGCCTGTGAGGCAAGGCTGACAGTCACCTGGGGACCTGGAGATACCAGGGTCCCCAACTTAATCAGACAGATAACGGAGCTGCCCTGGCAGGGACTCCCCAAGAAAAGCCCAACAATAGGAGATGCCCCCTGAGGCCCCATGCTGCTGCCGCGATAATCAGCCATATAAAAACCTGTCACCTCGTGATGAGTGATGAATTAGAATCAATTACAGGTTTGAAAGAATAAGCAGCCCCAGCTTCTCGCTATGTGACGCATCTTCAACCCCCGGGGGTGCAGCAGAAGAATCAGTCCATGAGGCTGTTGCATAGGAAGCACCCTCACCCCCTTTCTGGCCAGGGTTTGTGGTGAAAAAACAGGAAAAGCACAGCCAAGAACAGAAGTGATATTTCACCCTTCTGCCCTCCCCCACAAGGCTCTGTCTTCCTCTTCCTCTCCAGGACAAATTGTGTGGGGTGGAAGGGGCTGGTACTACAGCAGGTTTAAGTAGAACAGTGTCTGAGATGAGAGTTGAGGCTTACTGTGGACACAGAGGTCCAGGCTGCCATAGCACAATCCACAGCAGAGACGCAGCCCTATGGGCATGCTCAGGTGCTTGAGGCAAAATCAAGCTCTGGACCCTGGGGTGTTCCCCTCCACCAGTCCCTCATAAACACAGCCAGTAGTTGGAACAGGAAAAGAAAGAAGTGGAAAAATGAAACAAGAGTTTTCAGCTTCTTTAACATTTTGAATTCCAATTTCAATTTTCATGTGGTCTTTTACATTGCTGGGTCCACCATCATGATTACTACTAATCATGGTGTGTGCCAAGACCGCACCATTACTGTTACCAGCACCATCTCCATTACTATTACCAGCACTAGCACCATTTCTATTACCACCACCATCACCATTACTACCATCACCATCATTATGACTATTACCACACTACAATTATTACTACCAATACCACCACCACCATTACTACTAGAACCACAATTATTACTATTAGTAATACTACCACCACTAGTATGAATGCCACCACCATCAGCATTACTACTATCATAATCCCCCACCATTACTATTACTACTATTACCATCACCATCATTACTACTAGTAGTGCCACCATTATTACTACTAGTGTCGCCATCACCACCATAACTACTAGTACCATCGCCAATTATTACTAATCCCATCATCACCATTACTACTAATGCCACCATCACCATTACTACCATCACCACCCCATTATTAATGCCACCACCATTACCACTACATGACCATCACCATTACTATTCCCAACACCACCATTGCTACCACCACCACTAGTATTAGTACTAATACCATTACTATTATCACAGCACCATTCTTATTACTTCTACTATCATCACCTACCATCACTGCTACTCTAATCACTATTTACTGGGTGCTTTAGTCCTTAGCTAAGGTTCTTTTAGGGTGTCAGGAGACTTGACAGTGGTCAGGTGGGGATCACTCTCAGAGGTACTGAACTGTACTGGGCAGCATGGTGCTCTGGCCTATTATTTGGGTCCCCGGCAGTGCTGGCAGCCACCAGTCACATCTGGCCCATTCTCCGGGTACTGCGTTGTCTGGGTACCAAACTCTAGACCTTGAGCATGCGGGGAATATACTCCTGACCCCTGAGCCATCTCCTGATCCCCAAGTCCCCAACTAATGTGAACCATGACTCAGACTCTCCTCTATCCCCATTAATGCCCTATTTCCCTCTTATGATCAGTCCTCGAGTGCCCACACAGCCTGAGCCGGCATAGTACCCCTGCCCTCTCCCGCGCCCCAACCATGCCAAGCAGTCAGTCTTGCTCAGTGTGACTGTTGATTCTGAGCACTCACCACAGAACCCATTACAGTGAACTGATGATCCTGTGGGCATGCCTCGCCCACAGCTTACTGCCATACCACAATCCACAACTTACGCCCATGCCATGGCCTACAGCTGTGGAACTCATGGAACTGTCTTTTTGTGGTCCATTTTCTCAATTGACTATAGGGTATCACATTTTTTGTGGGTATCACTTTGTCAGTGGTGCCAGGGATTGAACCCAGGTCCCACTCATGCAAGGTGTGTGCTCTTCCTCTGACCCACATTCTAGCCCACAGTGGGCTTGAGGGTTGCTGTGCACATTTTCTGAAAACTGCATGAACTGTGTGCGTTATGCACCCCCAAAACCGTGACTACTGCTGCTGGAATTCTTTCTGACACCCCTATGCTTGTCTGTAGAGTAGGTCATGGGGGGGAGTGTCCTGGGGCAGGGCTTTCTCTTCAGCAACACAGCATGAGTGCCAACACAGGAGTTGAGATGAAGCCTGCATTTCTGAGGGCCCCCCAGGGTTGGTGTCCTGTGTTCCTCTAGCCTTTAACCAAATTGGGCGGATCCTGCACCCTGCTGCCACCTCTCGACCTTCAACCTTCCTCCTCCTCTAATCTGCCCTCTTCCTCTTTTATCTCCACTCCCTTCTCTCTCCTTCCCGCCTCCTGGCCCCTTTCTACCCTCTTCTCATATCACTCATTCCTGCTCCACCCTCACAGTCTCCTCAGCTGCCCCCCCCCCCCCCCCCCCCACTCCTTCCCTCCACCATCACCCCCCCGGTCTGGACCCCCATGCCTTCTCCCCCTCCCGCGGGCTCCATCTTCTGGCTGGTCCTGGCGCTGCCACTCCTCCCCCAGGTCTTTCCTTTTTTACTGAGCTCCTCCTCCCGGTACTCGGGCTAGCCTGCTAAATTGAGTCTTTTGTGTGGCTCTGCAGTGGAAGTTTAATTAGGGAATACGCTGACTCCCTCGTTTCCCCCACCTCCTGCGCCCCGGCCCTAGATTCTGGCCATTGTCCTGATGGCGCGCGTGTGTGGCCGGGCTGGGTTGGTGCAGGATCGCGCGCAGCAGCCTCCACCAGCGCTCTGGGTCTCCCGCCCTGAATCTTATTTACATTCGGACTAACAATAGCTCTGGAGTCGGGCTATAAATAATTTCTGGGGAAGAGTTGTCTAATTAAACGTGCAGCAGTAAGGAAAGTGCTTTAACCACAAGGCTGGTGTCCTAATGAACGTAATCACCGGATGGGGACAGCTTAGGAATCACTCTACACCGTGTCCCGTGGAGGCTGAGAGATGGAGGTGAAAATACTCAGGGAGAGTTTCCAATCAATATTTAATTGTGGAGTGTGTTCAACTCGTTAGAGGGCCTCTTTTTTCCTTTCTCCAGACCCAGAGGTAAAAAAAATGAAAAGATTTTAAATGCAGCTTCTGTGGGGTGGCCTCAGCCTTGGATCCGGTGGGAAAATTGTCTGCGAGTTGTCAATATTGAATAAAAATTATCTGAACACATAAAATGCATGAATTAATAAGTAGCGGGTGTACACTTGACAGGTGCTGAATTTAAAGAGGAAGGTGGGTGGGCGGAAGGTGTGATTGCTGAGTCTTTGTCTGCCCCTCTCTCAAATGGCTGAATTTAGGGGGTTGTAGGGAAGTTCCCAGGTGGCAGCTGTGTCCTTGTGACCCCAAAGAACAGGGCATGAGCTTCCCAGTGCGAATCGAGGGGGCTGAAGGCAGCTCCTGGGGCACCCAGGTCTCATGGGAGAGAAGCAGCTTCCGCTGTGTCAACACTGCCCCAGCTGATGAGGAAGGAGAATGCTCCAGGCAGCCATTCGCGTTTCTGCACGGTTAGAGGCAGATAGTACAACCTCAGTGGGATGGGAAAGGACACCATCAGCATGCAGCCACCCTGCTCTACCTTCCTACGTTCCAGAAGGCACTATGTGAGGACAAAGAGCAGGATCTTAACTCCTCATGTGCAGGGACCAGGACACTCAAGGGTCAGCAGATCCGCAGGGACTGAATGGAGTCCACACAGCAGGTGCACATACCCTCACACGCACACAGGACCAGGCTTACCTGCGGACTCATACCTGTGCATCATGCAAAAAGCTGCAGGCAACCAGGTGGAGGCGGATAGATCTGTGCACACATATGCATGTTGTATCATGCACAGGTCAACAGAGCCATAGAACACACATATGATATCATGTGTGTAAATGGGTAGTTTCATGCATATGTTAATATGTATATGGGGTAGACACACAACACACATATATAGGGTAAGATGTGCAAGTGGGCAGAATACACAAATGCATATATTCATTCAATGTATGTGGGGGCAACCACATATGCACACGGCTTATGGTCATGAGCATGTAAGTGGGTAGAATACACACATATCATATAGATAGGCACCCTTACAGAGAAAAACACCCGCTCACATGCTTATGGAAATGCACAGATGCTTTATATAGTCACACACATGTACTTTTGGAGGCATGTGTGAACAGTCACATGTGTGTCAGGGTCACACACACCCTCTGTGTGTAGTAAGCATGCAGAATTCAACATGCATGCAGTAGGACACATAAATACATTTCCATGTGGAAACATGCACACTGCTGAGACTTAGCAAGCAAGCATAGGAAGAGGGTGGAAGCGAGCAGGTTAGGGCATGGGTCTATAGAGCCTCCTCCCACGCTGCAGTCATAAACCTGTCCTGGAGGCTCTCTCCTTGCCATGCAGAAGGTTGATTGCCACAGAGCTCTGCACCTGTGATGAGTTGTGCTCACCACTGGATGTCAGCGTTGCTCTGGTGGAATTGAGCCCCATCTCTGTATTCTAAAATGCAGGTTTATGCTCTCAGTTTTTCTCTGTAGCAGGTATAAGAGTAGACGGGAAGGGGAGGCCTAGACACTCTATGGCAGAACCCCCAAAAGGAAAATAATCACATTTTAAAGTAGCCCCCAGTCCCTTTCATCACAAGCACCCCCTGCCCAGCACCTCTTGTTCTTCTCCGCACCATGTGCCTTGCGATGAGCTTTTGCCATCATGCCCAATTATTGCACTTATATGCTCCTCTCTGGCCTCCTCCCACTGACACTTAAACCCCTCATGGACAAGGGTCTTTCATCTTGCTCCATATATCGCCCTTACACTGATCCTGCTTGGCATGGAGTAGTTGTTTGGCAGAGGTTTGTTTTGAATAAATAAATGACTAAGTGGGTTAATGAAATGTAGTCGGTAAATATCTATAGAGACCTATTCTTCCAATACTAATGGAAGTTTCCCCTCTGAAGATGTTAAATGACTCTGAATAAAGGCAAAGAAGCAGATGACTTGCCTTGTGGATATTTGCACTGGAAGAGACCTGCAGACAGGCCTTTGTGATTTCTCCTGCACAGTTCTGTTAACCACAGCTCTGTTTTGGCCTCATTTTCCCAAGCTCTGAGCTTGGGAAATCAGTCCTAGATGTCTTGTCAATATAACGTTGATAGCTTCAGCCCACCTCCCCTTTAAGAGCCTGATGATATCAAATGTCCCAGTGTTAGTTCAAATGTGATTTTCCTTGAGAAAAATATGCAGGTCCTCCATATGCATGCTGCTCTACCCAGGACATCAAAAGAGAGATATTATGGCCTTCTCCCCATACAGAATAAGGGAAAATAAACTTTCCAAATAACACACTTAACCCAAAAATCTTTACTATCAAGATGAAACACAATGAAAACTGGCAATAAAAATCACTCCCACGGTGGAAAGTGACAGGTTTGTCCAGGTGAACTGAGAATGTAAGGGGTTGTCTACAGTGTTGGGACAATCTCTGCAGAGACATTTCTGTTCTGCTGCAATTTCTCTCTCTATTATTTTTGAAATAGAGAGAGAGAGACTGGCTGCCATGGCAGCAAGGCATGTTTCCACATCCATATGTTTAATTTTTAATAAAGAAATTAAATCTAATTAAATTAAGCAAAACTAGGTCTATGGCAGAGATTTTGAAATTATTTACTATGCTATCACTTTGGGTTCATTGATGCTTGTTAATATTTCAAATTTAATGATAAGCACCATTTATAAGCTAAATAAGACATTATTATCCCTCTCTTGGTAGAAACCTACAAGGACACAGCTAAGCAAAGGTGAAACTCACATTATTGAATGAAACTTAATTAGTAGATTTTGTTCTATTAGTGGCTTGTATATTGCATTTATAAAAATGAATACAAATATGATCCAGGCAATCATTCTGTGGAAAAATGTCACTGATAATCAAACTTCACTCCTACTCTTTAAATCCGATGCAGAATGAAAATGGATGTCATCCTATGCTCATCAAAAGATTTTCTACTTTGTGGTTCTAATAATATCTGTGTAGTAGAGTGAGGTTTTTCACGATGCTCCTGTGGGTGGGAAGGAGGCACCCAGGGAGAACTAACAGAGGGTCTCTCTTGTGGAGGCACTTTGGGTGCTGAGTCTTTAAGTTGGTCTGTAGACAGTCCCTGTTTGGCTGGTCGAGTCTAATCTGTCTGCTTTATCAGCCTTGAGTCTCTTCTTAGCCAACAGGATTTTTGTAGAAAGGGCAAAGCTTGGGTAAAGTCATGTTGCTCCCATTTATAAACTTTGTGTCCTCAATTAGCTTCCTCTCACGGACACACATCGCATCAGCTTCCTCATTACACCCATCCTTCCATAACTCCATGTGGATAGCAACTATTCCGCTCTGTTTTATGCATACAGAGTTTGAGAGCAATTGAGTCGCATGTTCCAAGCCCTTTAAACCTCTGGCATTTCCACTTCGGCTGCTCTCCAAGTAAGATGACAATTCCTGCCTCCTCAGGGAGGGTAAAGGAGGTCAAGATTATGATGCATCTGGGCATAGAGATTGCACAGTGGGTAGGGCGCTTGCCTTGTGCAAACCTGACATGGGTTCGACTGCCGGCATCCCATATGGTTTCCTGATCATCATCCAGAGTGACCCCTGAACACAACCAAGTGTGACCCCCATCCCTCACCCCAAAATGCCCCCAAAAGACACATGGATATGTGCATTCAGCAAAACCTAGTCTAAGCATCCTCTTTCCTCTCCTCACCTTCCTTCTTTCTTACCTTCCTTTATTCTTTCCTTCCTTCTGTCCTTCCATCCTTCCTTCTGGATGACACCTGGGAAAGGGATAGACATCTGTCCACTCTGCAGGTCCTTGACTCGGATTCTCTTTTCTAGCGGGCAAATGTAAAGTCTCTCCACGCCTCGTGAGATGATAATAAAACAGGACATTTTCCCCTCCTACTGGGGTGGTTGTGAGAGTCACAGGAAGATGAGGCAGGGTATAAAAATGTTAGCCCAAGCAATAAGTCTCTGCGTTCTCTGGAGTGCTGCAGTAACAGGAGATGCCTGAGATTAGAACTGCAAAGAGAAAGCCATGACTTTGGTCATAAAAATCAAGACTGCTCCCTTAACCATACCCCCTTTACTGTTCTCCCCAGAGCTCTGCCTGCCATTCTGTCCTTCTAGACAATTTCTGGACCCACCCATGGTGCGCAGTCAAGTGCTGGGACTTATCTGCACACCTTCAGACCTGTGATGTTTCCTTCATAAGCTGCGGTGTCCCCACTTTAGGACAATGCCCTTTTGTGTTCACCTAGAAAGATTCTGCATGCTTCATTCACTCTACTCCACCCCAAACCTTTCTTACCCTTGCTCCTTGGACCTTTTGGATAGTCACACAAAATGTTTTTGTTGGGGAACTCCCTAAATGAATGGTAAAATGGAAGGTTTTTTTTTCTTTAAAAATCAACGATATTGGTTCCAAGGTGGTATAGAGGGTAGGACACTTGCCTTGCACACACTCAGTCCTGGTTCAATCCCCAGCACTTCATATGGTTTCCAGAGCCTCCTGAGAACAGAGCCAGGAGTAAGCTCCGAGCTCTGCTGGGTGTGGCTCAAAACCCAAGGGGAAAACAAAACTAAAAACAAAACAATATTGGGCCAGAGAGGTAGTAGAGTAGACACAGCACTCGCCTTGCACGTGGTTCTCCTGGGATGATTCCTGGCACTACATGTAGTCCCTGAGCACTGCCAATTATAATCTCCAAGACTGCTAGGTAGGTGCTATCCACCTCACCCGCCTCCAAATATAAAAATCATGACATGGATAAGAAAGACATTGATATGGTATCCCCCTAAATAAAGCTTAGAGATACGGAATTGAGTTATTTGCAACTGTTGGTTCAGAACACATTCCCTGGACAGTTGCAAATAAGTATGTTATGTAAATAAGTATCCTATAATACAAATAGTACTCTATCATGTAAATAAGTATCCTATCATGTAAATAGTACTCTATCGTGTAAATATGCATCCTATCATGTAAATAGTACTCTATCATGTAAATAAGTATCCTATCATGTAAGTAGTACTCTATCATGTAAATAAGTATTATATCATGTAGATAATATTCTATCATGTAAATAAGCATGCTATCATGTAAATAGTACTCTATCATGTAAACAAGCATCCTATCATGTAAATATTACTCTATCATGTAAATAAGTATCCTATCGTGTAAATAGTATTCTATAATTAAATAAGTATCCTATCATGTAAGTAGTACTCTATCATGTAAATAAGTATTCTATCGTGTAGATAATATTCTATCATGTAAATAAGCATCCTATCATGTAAATAGTACTCTATCATATAAATAAGCATCCTATCATGTAAATAGTATTCTATAATTAAATAAGTATCCTATCATGTAAATAGTATTCTATAATTAAATAAGTATCCTATCATGTAAATAGTATTCTATCATGTAAGTAAGTATTCTGTCATGTAAATAAGCAAATCCAAAATCCCTCCCAAACAACCATCACTGAGATCCTTATGTTAACCTACACCCCAATGACATAACCATTCCCCAACTCCTTCCTCCTCCCTACTTCCCAATTCCAAAGCAACCATCATCCATGTTTTTGTGCTTTAATCTCACACTATCTCTTTGCATCAATGTGGGTTTATTTCATTATTATGTGTACTGTTTTTCATCTTCATAAAGAGGGCTTGCATTATGACAAATGTAATTTGCAAGATTTTTCTTTTCTTGAACTTTTTTGTTGTTGCTTTTTGTGTTTAGGGGGAGCCACACCCAGCAGTACTCAGGGTCCTTTCTTAAAGTGCCTAGGGGACCATACATTGCCAGGGATTGAACCAGGAACCCTTTAAGCAGAGACATTAAGCTATTGGTCTCTCTTTTTAGCATCTTTGATCACTGATACTCACCAGTGATCAGAGACTGCCAGGGCTGTGGGTTGATGTGATCAGTGGGGGTGGGGTCAAAGCCAGGCCCTGATGCCCACTGGGTGCCTGTTTTGCCACTTGCATCATCTCTTTAGCTCCCCTTCATGTGTTTTAAAGATCATCCATGCTTTTGAGGTGAATATTTGAGGGTGGTGAGTTGCATCAAATATGCTTATCTATGCTTATACTCTTGGCTCTGTGCTCAGGAATCACTCCTTATCTATGCTTATACTCCTGGCTCTGTTCTCAGGGCTCACTCCTTATCTATGCTACACTCCATACTCTGTGTTAGGGCTCACTCCTTATCTATGCTATACTCCTGGCTCTGTGTTCAGGGATCACTACTTATCTATGCTAACACCCCTGGCTCTGTGCTCAGGAATCACTCCTTATCTATGCTAACACCCCTGGCTCTGTGCTCAGGGATCACTCCTTATCTATGCTTATACTCCTGGCTCTGTACTCAGCTATCAATTCTTATCTATGCTTATAGTTCTGGTTCTGTATTCAGGGATCACTTCTTATCTATGCTTATACTCTTGGCTCTGTGGTCAGTTATCACTCCTCATCTATGCTTATACTCCTGGCTCTGTGCTCAGGGAACACTCCTTATCTATGCTAATACTCCTGGCTCTGTGCCTCAGGAATCACTCCTTATCTGTGCTAATACTCCTGGCTCTGTGCCTCAGGAATCACTCCTTATCTATGCTAATACTCCTGGCTCTGTGCCTCAGGAATCACTCATTATCTATGCTAATACTCCTGGCTCTGTGCCTCAGGAATCACTCCTTATCTATGCTTATACTCCTGGCTCTGTGCTCAGCTATCAGTTCTTACCTATGCTTATACCCCTGGCTCTGTGCTCAGGTATTACTCCTTATCTATGCTATACTCCTGACTCTGTGCTCTGGGATCACTCCTTATCTATGCTTACACTTCTGGCTCTGTGCTCAGGGATCACTCCTTATCTATGCTAATACCCCTGGCTCTGTGCTCAGGAATCACTCCTTATCTATGCTATACCCCTGGCTCTGTGCTCAGGAATCACTCCTTATCTATGCTAACACCCCTGGCTCTGTGCTCAGGGATCACTCCTTATCTATGCTAATACTCCTGGCTCTGTGCTCAGAGATCACTACTTACCTAAGCTTATACTCCTGGATCTGTGCTCAGGGAACACTCCTTACCTAAGCTTATACTCCTGGCTCTGTGCTCAGGGATCACTCCTTATCTATGCTAATACTCCTGACTTTGTGCTCTGGAATCACTCCTTATCTATGCTATCTATATTCCTGACTCCTTGCTCAGGGATCACTCCCTGTGTAAGTGGGGATTTTATATGGCACTGGAATTGAAGCTGGGTTGTCAGTGTACAAGGAAAGTATTTTACTTACTGTGTTATCTCTATCGCCTGCTTTTATGTTTTCTATATTTCCATTTGCTTCATTGTATAGCATTTCTTTGTGAGTGTACTTGCCCACCCCCCACCGCCTAACTTGCTCACTTTAATGCTGTATTAAATGGATTGATAAACTTTTCCTGTTATGAACAATGTTGAACACACCTACTAAAGAGTAAAGCTTGGGGTTATAAGGTATGGGAATAAATACAAACAGTACCTCCGAAATGCTCACTGAAGTCCCAATGTATACTCTGATGGGTGATACTTAAAGATACTGAGAAATCTCATCTTCTCCAATACTTAGTAATGTCATATGTTCTAATGTTGGCACACTGAATCTCTAAAATGCCGTGTAATTCCCTTCTGAACTTCTGTTCTTTAGAGCAACTCTTCCCATGTGTTTCTTCCTCTCTGCCAGGTTTATATGTTTATTTAGCCCATGTTTTCTGTCAGGGTTGCTCAACTTGCCTCATAGACTTCCTGTTTAGTGTCCTTTAAATATGCTTGACATTCATTTTTATCTGTTTCGCTAACTTCTCCCCTTTCAATCCAATTGAGATAATTAGTCTAGAGAATAAAGGAAGCATGCAGTTCTTTGATTCTTTGATCAAATAAATCCACTTTTCTTGACCTCACCTCATTGCCTTTAATCTTCTCTCCTGCAACGCTAACAGAGAGAATGAAATTGTGTTGCAACTAGGGAGAAAACTATCCTCATTGCTCCATCTCAGGAGGAAATGGCAGAGCTGGTGAAACCTAAAGCAATGTGGCCATTTTATTTTTCCTAAAAGAAAGGCGGAGCAGTCCTTTCTACGTCTATATGCACTTAATTAATAGACCTTGATGCCTTCCCGTCTTCTCAGAAGGCAGACAGACTATTTTTCTCCAGAATGATCAAAGGATTACAGATGGCTCTGTCTTGCTTTTTGTGCTCCCCTTGCAGAGAGATGAGACTGACACTGGAAAAGGCTTATATGGATTCATTATTCATGCAGATGAGCCGCACAATTCAATAGAGCTAATTAGGAAAATGATGGAGTAAATTAGCACTTTATGCAAGTGTATTAATATTAATAAAACTGCTGTTTTACCCTGAGGTTAAACTAGAAGAAACAGTGAACACAGACCTGACCACTGAGAGCACGATGAACATGGCTTCTCGCTGGAACTCAGCACTGTCCTCTGTTCTCAAGTTTCCCTGTTCTCCTACTCCTTTCCTGTTCCTTTTTCTGACACAGTGAGGGATGGGATATTTAAGTACCATGAGGATGAACTTTCTTTCCTTTAATACTTGGACCAACTGAGTGAAAGTCTCCTAATTCCAACCTGGTTGACAACAGCATCTTGTTACACATCATTGTAAATATGGAAAATTCAAATCCATCAACTCACCTAAGTTGTGCAACTGGCTTTTAAAACCAATGTTCAGTATTTCCTAATTTGTATGTTAATAATGTGTTTATCTGTTTTGTCTTACTCATTTATTTTTCTGGTTTCTGGGACACCCAGTGTGTTCAGGGGTTACTCCGGGCTCTGCACTCTGGCATCACTCCTGGCGGTTCTCATGGAACCCCTATGGGATACAAGGGTGGAATCTGGGTTAACCTCGTGCAAGGCAAATGCTGTACACTCTGTACTATCATTCTGGCCTGTTTCTTTTTTTTTTATCATTTAACTTGGTGAATGTTTATTGAGTACCTACTAGATGCAAATCATAGTTCAGGGGCTTGGTATACATTCATAAACAAAATGAATCATTCTTTCAGCAATTTCACTTTTTCCAGCATTGTGTCAGAGAACTCTTCTGTCTGCTTGTCAACATCAGTCATTATCATTCTTAAAAACTTCCAGAAGCAAAAGAAAATAAGAGAACTCCAGGAATTTGAAACATGAAGTTGGTAGATTGTTGTTATTGTCTTTTGGACCTATTTGACTACTTTTGAGGTTGAATTGCTTTCTGCACATTTTCTGGACAGTAAATTGTCCCATTTTTTCTTTCAAAAAAGTGGGGTTAAAAAGTGGAATTTTCTTGTATTACTTTTTAGGATTTTTTTTCCTTTCAAATCAGTAATTTTATTTTATTTATTTATTTTTTTGTATTTAACATTTTATTATACCACCGTGAGATATACAATTACAACGTTGTTCACGCTTGGGGGTTTCGGTCACATAGTGTTCCAGCACCCCGCCCTCCACCAGTGCCCCTCAGCCACCACCCATGTCCCCAATTCCCTCCCTCCTCCCACATCCCGCCTAAATGGCAGGTTCTTTATCTCCTCTCCTCTCCCTCTCTCTCTCTCCTCCTTCTCCCACACATTGTGGGTTGCACTACATACACTTAGAAGCCATCACTTGCATTTTTTGTCTGTATTTAATGCTCAGTTCTATGTTAGTATCAGAACTTTAGACATTTATTCACTCATGTTCCTTTCTCTATCTAAACCAACCTCTGACTCCCACACGCTTGCGGTAATTTCCACTTTTGGTAAGATCACCTAGTATATTTATGTCATGCAAATAAATGCAGTCATTCTATGTCTCTCTCTTTCCTTCTGACTAATTTCACTCAACATGATTCTTTCCATATCCATCCATTTATAGCAAAATTTCATAACTTCATTTTTTCTGACAGCTGCATAGTATTCCATTGTGTAGATGTACCACAGTTTCTTTATCCAGTCCTCAGTTCTCGGGCATACTGGTTGTTTCCAGGTTTTGGCTATTGTGAACAGTGCTGCTATGAAAATAAAAGTGCGGATTGTGTTTCCACTGTGCGTTTTTGGCTTTCCAGGGTATATTCCCCAGGAGCGGTATGGCTGGGTCAAAGGGGAGCTCAATTTCTAGTCTTTGGAGGAATGTCCATATTGCTTTCCAGAAAGGTTGTACAAGTCGACATTCCCACCAACAGTGTATGAGAGTCCCCTTTTCCCCACATCCACGCCAGCACTTGTTGCTTTTACCCTTTTGGATATGGGCCATTCTCTGTGGTGTGAGGTGATATCTCATTGTTGTTTTGATTTGCATCTCTCTGATGATTAGTGATGATGAGCATTTTTCATATGCCTTTTGCTGGCCTGTTTCTAAATCCCTCGCTTCCCCTATCTCCATTCCATCTTGGTCTCTACTCGTACCTATGAAGGTCTAGTCTCCAAACTGTGGTTTACCAAAGTCATAAACTAGATTGCATTATCCCAATTCATTTCTAAATCTCTTGATAGTTCAGCCTGGGATCCAGTTCATGCTTTTTTAATTTTTTTTTTGTGGTCTCAGGATTGTCTCCATGGCCTCACCAAGAAAGAGAAGTTTACCACTGAGCTACCACTCTCAGTCCTTCGGTCTGTCATTCAGAACTGACCCTCACTCTCTGTATAGCACAAAAGACTCCAAAACCAGCTGGATGAATCTCCCCATCCTTCACCCCAGCCAATCCCAATTTCACCTTCCATTTCTCCCTGTTCTACCCACAGGGAAAGATTTGTCTTTCCAGATGCAAAGTAGTATGAGTATTTGCTGCTATTTTCACTACTTTTTAAAGACTGCCTCCAATATGTTCCTTGGGGTCGTTTCCTCAATGCATTCCTCCTGTCACCTCCACAAAAACTGTCAACTCTCCAATTTTCTCTCCATCAGCAGCTCAGTATGCTTTCACTTGTTATTAACTCAGCAGTCTACCAAGGACAGAATTTCCAGAGGACAGGATTTACTTCTTGTTCATCCTGGTTTCCGTACTTCTTAGCACATGAGTTGGTATAAAATGTGAAGACAATAGATGGATGAGCAAAACATGAATGAATGTGAGCGTGGGTGGATGACAACTACTCAGAGGAGGTAGAACAACAACACACTTGCTTGAAAATCCCAAGCTCTTCTTTCCTATTCGCTAGTCTCCCTAGCTTATTTTGGGCTCATTACTTTCAGGATGCTAGTTTGGATGACCCCGCACAACTGCTCATTACATGGAGCTGAAGAGGTTCGAATTTTACAAGACTCATTATTGAAAGTCTTTTGCATCGCCAGTAGATTTTAATTTCCCTCTAGAGGGTTATGTGACTCTGTTGGGAAATTTCTACTTTAGTTTGCTGGATGTTCTTTTTCCTTGGTCATTGTTAACTCCCTATTATCTATTCTTATGTTGGTATTCCAAAGCCTAAACTAAAGATTCCATTTTCATTCAGTAGGAGAAAGGCTTTTAAAAGACACACATCCATGGCCATTAAAGAGTTGAATTCCCTTTGTGATTTCCATATTAAAATGATTTATTTGGGTATAGAGTCCTGGAGTTTATCCCCCAATCACGTCATATAGAATGAATGACATCAGACTTGCTCTGACTAGGGCTCTGTTTCTGAAAAGCCTCTTGTGCTCAATATAACACAGCTATCAGACCATGCCAGGTTACTTCAGCTAAGCCACAGCTGGACATGCCATGTATCACACCAGAGCCTGCTCTAGCGTGTAGTTTCTTGTGTTCTGCCCTTAATGGCCAGATCATCATCAAGGGTCATCAAGGGTCATCAAGGGATGACCTTGATCATCCCAGTGCTCACTAGAAGTGAGTGGTAGTTTATTCCAGCTCTATGCTTGTAGCCTTGTGGGGACTCTGGGTCCCTCTGGAAACCATTAACCTTCCAGGAAACCTCAACAATTCTATATCAATGAATTAGAGCACAGGAAGTGTGAAGGCATGGTCGTACTTATTAGTAAGGTAATTAGCTAGCACCCCTTTATCTCTTTGTTTTCCCTCAAGTTTAAGGTCAGCACAGTAACAGGAAATCAACATAATTGGCTTTGCCTCTGAAATTCAGAATACTATGTGTGAACAAGAAAGGCTATTTTATGTCTTAAAAAAAGTACAAGTATACACACACACAAATATATATATATATACATACATATGTATATAGTTGTGTGTATATATGTATGTATTACATATGTATGCATGTAGAATATTTGGTGGAACATTTAATAGAAGGAACTTTGCTGGGGATCCAGGGAGAAGATAGAAGCCTTATTGAGCTGTGCAGATACTGACATGGAGGAGGTGAAAGCAGAGTGACACTGAGCCCTGCACTGTGGGGTGGACAAGGTGAATGGACAGGCACAGGTACAGGTAGGACACTGGTGGCAAGCAAGGCCAGGGGCACTTTGGCTGGCCAGAGTCTGAGCACCACAGACCTTGAGAAGCATTCTATGTCCAGCAGACTGTTCCCATGTCATGAACAGTGCTTTGCTGTACTCTGGAGAAACGTCATTTATCAAATTACATCAAGTGAAAAGTCTGTGATGCAAGTACCAGCAGGCTTGAACCTGCAGCACAAGGCATCTGCCCAGCTCCATGCTTGATGCTGTCTCTGGTTGTGTCTAGTTTCCAGATATGTGAGTCTCTTTGCTTCCACCATCCTCCTTTTTGGGTCACACCTGGCAATGATCAGGGAGTATTTCCAGCTCTTCATTCAGAAGTTACTCCTGATAGTGCTCAGGGAACCATATGGAATGCTGGGGTTTAAACCCAAGTCTGCCACATGGAAGGTAAACACCCTCTCCACCATACTATCATTCTGATCCCCTCTGTTGCCCTTCTTGGGGAAGGTTCCTAGTAATGTCTGCCACAAAGCCTTGAAAAATGGAGGGGCTCTGGAGAGAACCACATTTGAAGCTATAGAGGGTGATTGCCCTTCACCCCAGGTGATCTAAGTACAAGCTGACCTCCAGCAGTTGTTGGGAAACAGGAGAGTAGCAAAACCATCACAACTGGGCACCCATCAGAGACCTGTAATTGTTAAGCAATGAGCCACAGCCCACCTCAGGCAGGCTGTGAAGGGAACTCAGCAACTCTCTGTGTATCCCAGCCTAAGCCTGAAGGCTGTGTTAGCCTTCTTGGCACAGAGGTCCAGGGAAGTGACTCATTGAGGTAGCCTCTCTAAAAAAAGAACGTACTTACAAAGGGGATCATTGGAGTTCAAATGGAGATCGAAGCTGGCTTTGCAATTTCTGCTCACAAATATTAGGAACAGAATCAGAATTGGTCATGGTTGTGGGGATCATTAAGAGTGCAGAATCCTGGTAGTTTGGAGGATGGACTGAGTAGTCAAAGTGACTTGTCCAAAGATCCAGCATTCTTGGTCTGTTTTAGTTTTGGTTTTTGTGTGACACTCTACAGTGGTCAGGACTTACTTTTAGTTCTGTGCTCAGAGATCACTCCTGGTGGGCATAAGGAAATCATAAGCAGTCCTGGGGATGGAACCAGGGTTGGCTGGGTGCAAGGCAAGGCAAGCACTACCCACTCTCCTCACCAAACTTCTCTCTTTGTATTCATGGTTGTCTTATATCCGACCTGCTGCCTACACCTACCTATTATCTACACTCTATCATCCTGTCATCCATATCCTACCTACTGTTTACACTGTACCCTTCTAGCTCACGAATGTGGTAATGAAACATTTGTTTCTCTTTAGGCCTTTCTTCTCTCTCTCTCTCTCTCTCTCTACCCTATACAATCCTACTGTAAAGGGTTTATGAAGCTCACAGGACAGATTTGATTCTCTAGAGGCTACAGTCTCTAGTTTTATGAATTTAACAAGCACCCAGATAACCACAATATTAGTAGACCAAGGGAGAGAGGAAGACAGAGGGGACCTGAAGGAGAGTGATCACCTACTGGGGAGAAATGGGAAAGTTCATAGGGCTGACAGATTGATCACTTGATCACTTGAATCCCGTGATTCATCGATTTGCTCGAGCGGGCGCCAGTAACATTTCCATTGGTCCCTATCACATGCCAATGTAGTCCAATAACATCTGGTTGATTCAGAAATATGAAGAGCCTCAAACCATTCCTTCAGGGTCTTGACAAGGAAGTCTGAACATCTTGTAGGTGGGAGGCCATGTGATCTTTTGACATCCCGTGGGATCCAGTCGGTAACGGCTCTAGTACAGCCGTTGTCTCCAAATCGCATTACATGTACAGCCAATCTGATTTTTTGATGATGGGAAAACAAGACAGTGTCCCTGACCCTGGAATAGTGACGGAGGTCAAAACTCCAAATTCCTTCTCTCACTTGAGTGAGGCGTGATATTCCAAGCATAGCTCTTTTGATTCCTCTTTGGGAGACCCAAATAGCATTCTCATCCTGCTTTCGTAGGGCCCAGGTCTCTGAGGCGTATGTTAATGCAGGGAGAACGGTGAAGTCAAAGAGATGTGCCCGGAGCCAGAGGTTCTTTGTCCTTTTAGCTATTTCTTCGATGCCTTTGAAGGCATTCCATGCCGCTTTCTTCCTCCTGCGCAGCTCCGGTTTTAGGTTCATCATGTTGACTTCTTGACCTAGGTACACATAACTGCTACATTCAGAGATGTTTGTTCCATTGAGAGTGAATGGGGCCTCTGGAACTAGTTCATTTTTCATAACATAGTTTTCTTTAGATTCAGCTGTAGACCTATCCTTCCACATTCTCTGTCGAAGTCAGCCAGCATTTGTGCTACTTGGTTAATGTTTGGTGTTATTAGAAAAATGTCATCAGCAAAGCGGAGGTGGTGTAGTTGCCGACCATCTATTTTCACTCCCATTCCTTCCCATTCTAATTGTCGCATGATGTTCTCAAGGGTGGTACTGAAGAGTTTTGGTGAAATGGTATCACCCTGTCGAACCCCTCTTTTGACATCAATGATCACTTCTTTGTAGAATGGTGAGATCCTGGTGGTGAATCCGTAATACAGCTCACGAAGGATCTTGATGTATTGGGTTTGAACACCCTGTGTGGTTAGGGCTTCGATGACTGCTTCAGTCTCCACAGAATCAAAGGCTTTCTGTAAATCAATGAATGAACGTGAAACAGAGCGGCATCTTGTATTCCCTACAAACCTCAATGAGCTTGGTTACTGTGTGGATATGGTCGATTGTGCTGCATCCTTTCCGGAAGCCAGCTTGCTCGCATGGTTGTCCTTCATCTAGTATTCTGCCAATCTTGTTCAGGATGACTCTTGTAAACAGCTTGTAGATGATGGACAACAGGCAGATGGGGCGATAGTTGCCGATGTCGTGAATGTCTCCCTTCTCGAACAGTAGAACCGTCCTGCTGGTTTTCCATTGGGAGGGTACCTTGCATTCGGACAGGTAGCGTGTGAAGAGCCGAGCTAGTGTATTGATGAGTACTGATGGCAGATTCTTCAGGTGTTCAGGTCTGACTTTGTTTGGGCCTGGTGCTTTTCCCTTCTTTACTGACAAGATAGCATGTCGGATTTCAGAAGGGAGAACTTTGGGAATGACATATCCATCCTGTGGAATTTGGTATGTGGGCAGGTGGATGTGGCTATCAAAGAGATTTGAGTAGAAGTCCTGGATAATCTTCTCCATTGCCTTTCTAGAAGATGTGATAGATCCATCAGGCGTCGGAGGGCAGTCATCTTGGTCTTATAGTTGGTGAAGGACAGGCGGGCGGTGCGAATGCTTTTCGGCTTCTGCTGCATCTTCCAGTATTTCTGCTCTTCTGTCTTTGAGGTCTTCTTTTATAGCTTTTCTGCACCGTTTAGCAAGCTTGGACATTAGCATTTGATCTCCTGAGGCTCGCGCCTTGCCACGTTGGCAAATGAGCTCGAGAGTTTCTGAAGTCAGGTGTCCTTTTGTGTCTTTCTCTCTCTCTGCATTCTTTGCACAATCATGGAGGTGCTGAACCAGTCGGTTGTATTCTTCATCGATGTCCTTAATGGTGGTATCTTCCCATGTTGCTGCAATGGTGCCAACGAGTTCCCAGTTGGTGGTTGTTCTGGGAGTTCTCTTCTTAAACTTTGCAGCCTTTTCTCCCTGTTGCAGGAAGTAGAATTTTGCGCGGAAGGTGGTCCGATCCTGTTTGGAATTTGGGGACGACAGCAACATAGGTCAGACAAAACCGTTGATTGAAGATGATGTAGTCAATTTCATTGTGGAATTGTCCACCAGGAGATTCCCATGTCCAACGTTTCGCTTCAGCCTTCTGGAACTGTGAGTTCCCATGAATGGTCTTGGTGGACATGATGAACTCAGATAGTCTCTCACCCTGTTCGTTCCATTCTAGGCCATGGGTCCCGATGTAGAGTTCTTCAGCCGATCTTCTCAGTTCTATCTTGGCATTAAAATCACCGACTATGATCTTGTTGAAGGTGTGATCTTTTTTATAGAACTCCTCCAATTCCATTTAGAATTTCTCAATTTCATCTCCTTGTATGTGGATGTTAGTGTGTAGACAATGAAGATAGAAATTGCTGGCAGTGGGCCACATCTCTTCAAGTGTAATAGTCCTATCTGGTTTGTTAGACATTCAAATGAATCAATGTTGACAGCCATGTTCATGTTGACAAGGACACCAACACCACCGATGCCTCTTTTGTCACATGTTCCAAGGAACAATTCTTCTCCGGTGTCAAATACAGCATGATGTGACTGGCGCCTCCTCATCTCAGTCAGACTAATGATAATGATGTCATACTTGATCTTTTGCGCTTGCTCCATCAGATCCTCAATATATGCTTCCGATGCCAGTGTATGTGCATTGAAAGTACAGACAGTCATTTTAGTCCTTCTTCGTTTTGGCAGCCTAGGATGGCTGTGAAATTTTATCAAGCACTGCTTGTTCGCCTTTCTTACTGCTGCCATATTAAGGGCTCACTTGGGGGTCAGAAAAAATAAACATTTTTGTTACTGATTTTGGCATATCGAACATGCATCGGACAGCTTGCCAGGCTCTGCTGTGCGGGCGCTATACTCTCATTACTTTGTGGGGCTGACAGATTAGGAATAAAGTTATTCCTAATTCTTGTGTTAGCAGAGAGAGGGGCTGGATGGATAGGGAGCAGAGGGGCAAAGGAAACTATAGACAAGCCGTTGAGTTGGTCTGGAGTAGGGAGAGTGTAGTAAAGTAGCAGTAGACACATCTGAATGCTTGAATAAGGCCAGTCAAAGCAAGGCTGTGTTTCAGTGGAGCACTAGCTCACATAATGTTACAAGTCCCAAGGATTGCTGGCTCTTGGCATAATAGAAGTGGCCATTTTCCACATCCAGACTTCCCTCTTGTCACAACTCCACCCAGCAGACCAGACTATCACAGCTCCTCTCGCGGCCGCAAGCAGCTGCACGGTTCATCAATAAATGCTTTATTTAGAGGTGAATACAAGAGTATGCCACCCGTACGGCAAGCCTGGCAAGCTGCTCGTGTCGTATTTGATATGCCAAATACCAGTAACATTTATATTAGGTCATTCCCATGACCTAATATAATGATTTGAGGCTCTTTATGTTCCTGGAGCAAGTGGATGCCTTTGGGTTCTACTAGCATGAGACAGGACATATGGAGATATTACTGGTGCCCACTCTAGCAAATAGATGATGAACAGGAAGATAGTGATAGATAGTGATGAGGTCAAGAGAGGCTACATTTATTGCCTGTACGCTGTGCTCAAGAGATGGCCCAGGCAGTGCCTTCTGCCTTGGTCTTGATACAGGTGTAGAAAGGAGCAATATCTAAATCTATAGGTATGGGCAGAGACAGAGCTGGGTACCCTGCCTCAGTGGACACAACTTGCTCTTCATGTCTCAGTTATAGGAATCACATATGTCTCTACTGTCCTCTAGAGATTCCTGCAGCCCCTGTTCAGACAGGGCTGATCATCTGGGCTCCTCTTCACTATCTTGGTTTGGCCATGACCACAGAGGGCCTGCTGCATCACAGGTGATGCCGACTGGTCTCAAGCTCGTCTAAGTGTTTCTCTGCACAGAGGTTATGTGTATGGTGGTGTCAATTAACAGTGTTTTTTTTTCTTCCTCTTTTTGTTTGGTGTTTGGGCCACACACGCTAGGCTTAGGGCTTCTCCTGGTTCAGTGCTCAAGGATCATCTCTGGTAGGACTCAGGGGTCCCTATGGGATACCATGGATCAATCCCAGATCGGCCTCATGTCCTACCAACTGTACTATCTAGACTCAGTTCTTTTATTCTTATAAGTTTGGGTATATAACTACACTAGCTATTACATTTTTGGTTTATTGTTTGTGTGTTTGTTTTGGTGTTCGCCACACCCAACAGCACTCAGGGTTTACTCCTGGCTCTGTACTCAAGGATCACTCCTGGTGGTATGCAGGGGACTATCTGGGATGATGGGGACTAAAGCTGGGTCAGTGAGAGCAAAAAAAAAATGCCATCTGGCCCCTTCACTTATTGTTATACAATGTTACTGCTCCTTCAAATTCCTCCACCAATGTTCTTATGTAAGGTTCAGGTCACTTCATCAATCCTCTTGAGCACTCCCCATCTGCTTTCCTAGTATTTGCAGTTCCATAATTCAGAGTCAATAGTTTAGCCTTATTTGGCACTGGCCATTGCCTTATTTTGTTTCCTTATGTGCCACAGAGCAGTGAGGTCATCCAGAGTCTGTCCTCCTTCTCTGACTTATTCAGCTGAATGTGATGCTGTCTTCCAATTCCATCCATGTAGCACTGAACAGCATGATTTAGATTTCATCTTTTCTCATGACTATGTGTATTCCATTGTGCATATAGACCACAACTTCCTGATCCAGAGCTGAATGTTCTTTAAAGAGGAATATTACTTTTTATAAATTAAAAAAAACCTTTTGAGGGGCTATGCCACACTGAGGGTACTTGGAGGCTATTCCTGGATCTGTGTTCAGGAGTCACTCCTGGTGGTGCTTGGGGAACGATGTCATGTCAGAAATGGATCCAGGGCTCCTTTGTGCAATGTGTGCTCAGCATGGCGAACTATTTCTCCACCCTTCTCCAGTTCTTGTATCTCCCCTAGTACCTGGTATTGGATAGGGAATCAACCAATGTCTAAATATTCTGAAATTCACAAAATCAACATTTAGTTCCAATTCTATAGAAAACGTTTCTTTATTGTCCACAGGGACAGGTCTCTTAAAGAGGGAAACGCTGAATCCATTTTTTTAGATCTAGACAGCGTGAGAAGGTGGCATTTACCAAATTATCTTTGGTAATTATCTTGCCTATGAATTAAGTAGAGATGGCCCAGACACCATGAAAGCAAATAGAGATGGAAGCAGAAAAGCGAGCCTTTAGAGTCAATTTTCTGACTATATTACTCATTTAAAAAAATTAAATTTACTAAAGGCACTTCAAGTGCATTCCTGGCTAACACTTCATTAGAAGGTACTTACCAATAATAAGCCCACAGGGCCTGAGTTTTGTTTGGTTGGGTAAGAAAATAAATCCTTAGAACAAGTGAAAAATATCCTGCTTCATTCCCACTCCTAGAACTAAAATAGTTCTAAGAGAAACAAGTAATTTTCAGTTGAACGGTATTAAAGATGCCAGACTCTTATTAATAGGCTATTTTTAATAATATTTTAAAATGCCAACTTTCTTTAATCCTGCTTGCAGGAGTTTAATATAAACTAGTAATTTAAAAGCGAAGGGAGTTTCTTGCTGGTAGTGCTTGTCAATTTTCTTGTTTATATTTATCTCAGTAAGTTCTTCCACTCTGGCTTTCTTTCCATATTTTTGGATCACAGCTATGGTTTGGTGAAATGACACTCTTGCCTGTAAAATTCAACCCTGCTGCCTCTATTGCCCCTGTGCCAAGGTCAGAGAGGTGAGAGAGCGGGCTCTATATTCCTGCCATGGTGCTTTAACTACTCTTTTTATTCCTAGGTGTCTGTTGTCTTTTCTGCTTGGCTGGAACCAATTTTAAGGTCCCCATATCATTCCCAAGTCTCAGACTCAAAGTTGAAGACTCCTCATCTGGTCAAAGTCTAGACCCCAACTGCCATGTTTAACTTTTCTCTCTCTGAGTTCTGTTGGTCTTTAAGCAGTGGTGTAATCCTGCATCCCAACAGCCCTCGCTGTTCAGTCCCTGTGAGCACCTTGTACCTTTATCCTCCCCACTCTTCCATCACCATTCCTTCCTTTCCTCTTCTTAGTATTGATCTCTCTTAAAGCTTTTCCTAAATCCACAACCCATCTCCCCTGCCTTGTCATCCAAGGTAACCTACATCTGCCTTGTTATCCAAGGTAACTGACATTCGACGTCCCTCAATTCTACACTTCCAGCCATCACATTTTTTCTCAAGTATTGGTCAGAGGAAATCCACTTTTGTTCTAATGGAAGGAGGCAATTCATGTATTTATTCATGGATGCAGAAAGACCAACCTCTGCTGAGTAGCGTCACACACATCAGATTGGAAAGCAGGTGAGAGAGAACCACTGGATCAGAGGCCAATACTGAGACCTTTAGGCAATGCTGGACCTGGAGATGCCGAATAGAAGAGAAGCAGCTCATGAAGATGAACTGCAGTCTCACTTGACTCAAAATTAGTGTATGCATTATGGTGACTGAGGACTAGGGAGGGTGTGTCTAGACTGACATTGCATGCCAGGAGGAGAGTTGGACGGGGTGAGGAGCAAACCTTGCAAGTCTGTACCCAGAGCTGGATGGGCCTGGAGTGGAGGATATTGTTAAGATGGATCATTCCTCCACCACCTCCTCCTCCTACTGTTCTTCCTTCTCCTCCACTGGCATTTTGGCAGAGTAGAAGCAGAGGATCATCCAGGGGCATCCTTGTGATACCCATGAAAAGAAAAACGAGTAGACAGTGCACTTGTGTTTTAGAAGAGGAGGGGCTCAGCAGAGAGCAGACACTGAGGTATTTTGGAGGGGGACAGTTGGGGCCATACCCAGCAGTGCTCAGGGGGCTATCTCCAGCTCTGTGTTCAGGAGTGACCCCTGGTGGTGCTCAGGGGACTATATAAGGTGCCAGATTTTTTATATTTTATTATACCACCGTGAGATATACTATTACAAGGGTGTTCATAAGATGTTCATGTTTGGATTTCGGTCATATAGTATTCCAGCACCTAGCCCTCCACCAGTGCCCATTTCCCACCACCAATGTCCCCGATTCCCTCCCCCTCCCTAGCCTGCCTTTATGGCAGGTTCTTTATTCTTTTCTTTCTCTCTCTCTCTCTCTCTCTCTCTTCTCTTTTCCTTCCCTACCACATTGTGGATTACAATACATACATTAAGAGGTTGTGTTGTCATCTGTATCTTTTGCCTGTATTTAATGCTCAGTTTTAGGTTGGTATTAGCACTTTCGACAATTATTAGTACACTGTTCCATTCTCCGTCTTACCTAGCCTCTGACTCCCACACGTTTGTGATAGTTTCCACCTTTGACAAGACCTACTGATACGTGTTTCACCTGACCTTGGATATTGGTATCATAATATGTACATATATATTTATGTCATGCAAATAAATGCAGTCATTCTATATCTGTCTTTTTTTACAATCATATCTATTTATTTACTTACTTACTTGCTTATTTATTTTGGCCTTTTGGGTCACACCTGGCAGTGCTCAGGGTTTACTCATGGCGGTGCTCAGGGGACCATATGGGATGCCAGGGATTGAACCTGGGTCAGCCGCATGCAAGCCCCTTGTACTATCGCTCGAGCCTCCAGGAGTTACCCTTGAGCACTGCCAGGTATGGCCCCCAAAACAAAAAAACATTCAAAAAAGACTGGGGCCAGTTTAGGGCTGGAGCGATAGTTCAGAGGCCGACTCAGGTTTGATCCTTGGCATTCCTTATGGTCCCCCAAGCACCGCCAGGAGTAATTCCTGAGTGCAGAGCCAGGAGTAATCCCTGAGCATCACCGGGTGTGACCCAAAAAGAAAAAAAAAGCCAGTTCAAGGTATTGATTCATTCTTAATTTCTTTAGAAGTTGTTTTAGGAAAAGAAGCTCTTAGATTTTAATAAAAACAAAATGGTGATTACCAGAAGGGAAGGGGGAGATAAATCAGATAAAGGGATCAATTGTATGGTGGTAGACAGAAGCTAGGCTTTTGGTGGTGATCAAAGTGTATGTTGAATTTTGTATTTTTTAAATTTTTTAATTATACCACCATGAGATATACAATTACAAAGATGTTCATAATTGGGTTTCAGCCATACAGTGTTCCAGCACACATCCCTCCACCAGTGCCCCATTCCTGCCACCAATGTTTTGATGCTGTATATCTGAAATGTCACTTGTCACTTGTCTTCCTGTTGTTCATCGATTTGCTCGAGCGGGCACCAGCAACATCTCCATTTGTTGAGAATGAGATCCATTATCTGAAATGTATGCTTCATTATATTTATAAAGTAATACTATGTCAATTAATTTTTAAGTTGTTTTGGAATATAAATATTATTGCCTATACTGGGACTTATAGTGATTTGTAGTATGCATTCATTGGCTGCCTCTTATATCAGAATCTATCTCTTTCTAGTTAAACTTGTAAATTTTGTCATGGGGGACGTGGGGAGGAGGTCCTAAAGACGACTCTGATTATACTTTTTTAAATCTTTTTTTTAATTTGTATGCATGTTTCTGGAGAACAAGAGTATGCCACCCACACGGCAGAGCCTGGCAAGCTACCCGTGTCGTATTTGATATGCCAAATACCAGTAACAATTATAGACCTCATTCCCATGACCTGATGGAATGGTTTGAGGCTCTTTATGTTCCTGGAGCAAGCAGATGCCCTTGGGCTCTACTAGCATGAGACAGGACATATGGAGATGTTACTGGTGCCCGCTCGAGCAAATCGATGATGAACGGGAAGACAGTGATACAGTGATACCACATTGTGGATTACAATACATACATTAAGAGGTTGTGTTGTCATCTGTATCTTTTTGCCTGTATTTATTTAATGCTCAGTTTTAGGTTGGTATTAGCACTTTCGACAATTATTAGTACACTGTTCCATTCTCCGTCTTACCTAGCCTCTGACTCCCACACGTTTGTGATAGTTTCCACCTTTGACAAGACCTACTGATCCGTGTTTCACCTGACCTTGGATATTGGTATCATAATATGTAAATATATATTTATGTCATGCAAATAAATGCAGTCATTCAATATCTGTCTCTCTCCTTCTGACTAATTTCACTCAACATGATCCTCTCCATGTCCATCCATTTATAAGGATGCTAGATTTGAATGGGGCTGGCCACATAAATGCAAGCTAAGTGCCTGAGCTCCTGTATTCTCTCTCTTGCACATTAAGGTATCTTGAGGGTAGACCTGGCAAGATCTACTCCTGGATTATGTGTTAGATGTGAGAATAGAATAGGAGTTGAGGATGATGTCAAAGGTTTTAGCCTCCACCTCTGAAAATATGGAGTTGACATTTATTGGGAGGTGAGACTTGTGCCCTACAATTGCCATAAGAGAAACATAGAAGTTGATTCCGGACTTAGTACGTAGAGGTCTTACCAAAAGTGGAAATTACCGCAAACATGTGGGAGTCAGAGATTAGGTAAGACAGAGAAGGGAACATGTGTGAATAAATGTCAAAAGGGCTAATACCAACTTAGAACTGAGCATTAAATACAGGCCAAAAAATGCACATGATGGCCTCTATGTGTATGTAGTGCAACCCACAATGTATAAGAGAAGGAAGAGAGAGAGGGAGAGAGAAAAGAGATAAAGAACCTACCATTTAGGCAGGCTATGGGAGGAGGGAGGGAATTGGGGACATTGGTGGTGGGAAATGGGCACTGGTGGAGGGCAGGGTGCTGGAACACTATGTGACCGAAACCTCTAAACATGAACATGTTGTAATTGTATATCTCATGGTGGTATAATAAAATATTTAATCAAAAAAAATAAAGAAAAAATGTAAAAATAATATGGAGAGGGGAAGTCAACAGAGATTTTATTCATTGGCAGAGGATGAGATCTGAAGTTCAGGAGGACAAAAACTCAGGATCCAGCCCTTCCCCCCTGACCTTGAATATCTCCTGGATCACAAGTTCTGGATTGCTAGATCCCAGAAATATCTTTTTTCATACCCCTTCTTAGCAGAAGGGACTCATCTCCAGGGAACCTCAGGGACAGCAGAGTCGATTATAAGGGGGGGACATGTGGGGGAATGTAGCTACAACAAGAAGCACCTCCTTCATACATTTCTGAACCCATGCATGGCAGATTCAAACCCTTGTCACTAAAAGCCTTTGCTAAGGCTCTATCCTCTCACTTTCTGGGTGGTACTTTGAAACCAAATTCTGATCAGGCTGCTGCTTTCATAAAACTCACATGATTCCTGGCTTAATTAGAGGTTAAAAGTTTAGTTCTTTAGGGGCTGGAGTGATACTCCAGCAGGTAGGGCGTTTGCCTTGCACGTGGCCGGCCTGTGCCGGCCGGGTTCGATCCCTGGCATCCCATATGGTCCCCGAGCACCGCCAGGAGTAATTCCTGAGTGCATAGCCAGGAGTAACCCCTGAGCATCGCCGGGTGTGACCCAAAAAAGCAAAATAAAAAAGTTTAGTTCTTTAACTTGTTTTGGGGGTTTGGATGGGAGTACACCTGAGTACCTGGTTGTACTCAGGCCTACTGCTGGCCCTCCATTTAGGGGGTCACTCCTTGCAGGTGTCAAGGGACCATATGGATGCTGGGGATCAAACCTGGGCCTGCCATGGTAAGACAAGCTATGTCCCACCTGTTCCAACCTCAAGAAACTAGTTCCATCCCTCCTTTTCTCCTGCCACCCTCCTGCATTTGGGGCCATAACTGGCTCTGCACCCAGGGATCACTCTGAAGGGACTCAGGGGACCATGTGTAGTACCAGGAATCGAACCTGTTTTGGCAGAGTGCAAGGTTAGTGCCTATACACTATTTTACGGGCTCCAAAATACCTGAACTTTGGATAGAATGAATCTACTGAGCTTGCTTCCAGTCTAAACAAATCTGGACTCAGGCAAGTTACCAAACCCCACTCCTGACTCACTGTAGAATTCTGTGCACTAGCTGTGATAGCTAGAATTCTGTGCTGTACCTACAGGCCCCATTGCCCCTAAATAGCTCTTTAAGTTTTCAGTTTGAGGACTGGAGGACAAGGGTCCAGCTGATGTGTATTTATATGAACATGACACACTCCAGCCACTCTCACAGGAGTGCAGAGTTTCCTGAGTAAGAAACTTACTTTCTTGAGATTTGGGCAATACAGTATAAATAGCAAGCTATCTAGGAGCTAAATCTAGAAGGAGCTGGCTCAGGTCCAGATTCTGAGGATTTGGGGGATTTTATTTAGTTGTTATTGACACAGTTGAGAATTCAGTTAAGCAATCCAACAGAGAAAGAGAGAGAGAGAGAGAGCAAGATCTTCCTTCAGCGCCTAGGGCTGGGAGAAGAGGCAGCTTTAAATAACTTAGTAATCAGTGCTTCTTATTTTTAAAGAAGTGTTTGCAACAAGGAAAACAAAAGCAAAAATAAAATCCCTTCATAAATAGAAATAGCTAACTTTATGGAGCCTGGCAATTTATAAAATACTTGCACATGTATTATTTTATTAGACATATCTTCTACCTTGGAGGATGGCCATAAGGAGCATTGGCCATCTCTAACTGAGTCCATAAAGAAGTCCTTTAAAACCAGGAAAGGAGAGCGTACAGGGTCTAAGACACTTGTCTTGTGCTCACTTGGCCTGCCTGGCTTTGGTCCCTGTGTAAGCCCTGACACCATGTCCTCCTCCCCCAAACACCCCAAAGAACAAGAAACAAGCCCACCCTCACCCAGGCAGGAAGTGGAAGAGCAAGGGAGACAGAGATCCCCAGAGCTGACCCAGGCTTCTGTGACACATGACCCTGCCGTAGAACTTCCCCATCCTCGTAAGCCTCAGATGTGACCTGCTTTCCCTCCCTGCTTCCCTGAGAGTCAGGGATGCTTTGGAGACACCAGCTTCCATTTCATTTATTTGGCAGCCAGGTGAGAACTCTTTCTCCTCGCCTTGAATTTTAAAGGATAATTTAATAAATAAAAGAAAAATAAACTGGGAAAGAGTATCCTAACCTGTTCTTGTAGTTCTAATCGAATGATACATGCCAGAAAGTGCTGGGAATGATTTATTACCCTGTTATTACAAGTGACTGGGAAGCTTTTAATGGTGTCCTTGCTAATTTCTAGCAGCTGCATTAAATCAGAAACTCTATTAGATATTATAAAATCATCATCCCGTTCTTCTGCAAATCATCTTGAACACTTGATGAGAATTTGGAGCTGTGACCACTGCATGTACTAACCTCTTCCTTGGCCTCGAAGTGGGGATAAATATGTGGGATCACTTGAGAGCACACACACTGAGGCAACTATGTTTGCTCTCTCTGGGAGACATTCTGAATGGAAGAAGATGCTTTCTTTCACAAACATGGCTCCGTTAAAAGACTTAAAATGGGGATTTAGTACATCCTGTATTTGGAACAGGAGCTCCACTGCCTGTCTCTCATACCCAGCATTAGCCCCAAGCCAATAGCTGCTGAGCCTTTGTAAGAGTAAAACAACTAAGCTGCTACAGAGAGGTGTGTTGGGAACTGCTATTCTGCTTTCCTCAATCCTGGATTTCTCAGTAGACTGCTTCTCCCAAGACTCCATCTCCTGAGCGGAGAAATGACAACATGTGCTGGGTACTTGTCAGAGGTCAGTGGCAGCTATGCTTCCATCATTGATTGCAACGTTGCTCTTGGGTTTCAGAACCCAAGAGAAAGGCAGGAGGGGCTTAATTTTCAACCGATGGAGGAAACCAGGTAAGTCCAGCAGCTAGAAGACTCAAAGTAGTAGAGGCAGATAGTGTTGCAGGGATGAAATACCCTCAGCGGCAGGAATGACTGGGTAGTTAGAAAATTTATTTTCAGAGGCACATTTTACATTGCTTAGCTATGGATTGGGTATGAAAAGTAAGTGTTGTTTCTTGCTTAGAAACACGAATTGATCTAGGGTGAAGGAGCTTGAGCGATTCCAGGAAATATCAGAAGGAACTGGAGAGAGAGTACAGGCCTTAAGGCGCTTGTGTTGCTTATGGCTGACCCCATACTTCCTGGCATGATATGTAGTCACCAAACATTGCCATGAGTGATCCCGGCACAGCATTAGGCTTCCTGAGCACTATGTCCAACCCCCAACTCAAGGTAGATTGAAATATTGAGTTCCTAGGTTTATAGACTCACCTCCTCAAAATGTCTCTTTGCCAAATGTTGTTGCAATATAACTTTGATATGAAATATAATATGTGACCAGTGCCTGCAAACAGGACTCAATCATCTGCTCTCCTGTGCCTTGATCACCTCAGACCACATTCCTGAGAAGCAACCAACTGCATGAGGGAAAAGGCTCATGCTGACAGCCTACAATTTTCTGTCTAAAAGTATTTGCATTTCAACTTCAAAGTGTTGTTTCCATAATTTCAACTGAGGTTCTTTCAAGGAACCTCTGGGCTACTCTCAAGGGATCTCAGGCAGGTATTGACAGTTCTTGGCCAACCAGACCATTCGTGGGATGCAAGGCCCATGGATTGGGGCCTCCAGGGATATGCCTGGCATTGCTCAGGTGACTGTGCTGTGCCAGATATAGGACTTGATTCAGATGTGTGCAAGCATATTCCTTAACCCCTGTACTGTCTCCCCACTGCTTATTGTGCTTTTGGTCTGCACCATGTAGCTCCAGAGAACTTTCATATCCCCGTGACTTCAAACAGATCTTCTTCCCTTACAGTTCCTTAACCTGATTGATTTTTCTCCAGAGAGAAACCTGATTGCTTCTTGTTACCTTAGTGTTTCTCTTATCTGTATGTTGTTTGTCATTCTCCATGTGCCGCATTAAGTCTGAGGCACAGCAACACTTCCAGATTATCATGACAGAGAATATGCAGGGCCATGTGGGAGGTGCTGTGGAGAGAATCTGAATGAGTCTCACAACCCAGGGTGAAAACACAGTGTGTGTGTGTGTGTGTGTGTATGTGTATGTTTCAGTCTCCAGAATGCCAGGAATTAACTGATGGCATATATGTAATAACCATTGAAGCCACAGGCACAAAGATAAGGGACCTGGAACAAAGTCCTCAAGGGGTCTAACACCTGGTGGTAGGAGATGAGTCATCAATAAAAGCACAGAAGTAATAGGCTTAGAGGTGGGAGGAGTGGGAGCACTGCATGCAGAGGAGTGTGGGGTGTAAGATACTCGTGGGTAGTGGAAGACCATCCCATGACAATCGGGCTATTGAGATCACCGGTACAAACAGGATTTCTCTCCTTGGGTCTCCCTCTTACTATAAGAAATGCTCTCCCTCCTCCACTTACTAATAGCTCTCCATGTACCAACTCCACTCATCCGGGTTGCTTGTGCAAACTATCCTAATGATTATTCCCTAAATTGGTTTTTATATACTCAACCCCCTACCAAATATACCTTTCCCATGGGTTATTAAATATATGCTCCCCCCAAATCGAACAAAGGACCAGAGAGAAGAGTTAAATAACTGAATACAGCTTTGCTTCTTCTACTTGGGTTACCTATGTGTTCTGACCCCTGAAAGGGCTTCTCTCTGGCCAAGAAAGTCACACCCCAAAGGGCACCAGCCTCTGGTTTCTCATGTTCCCTGAAGATGTGGGGCCCAAGAGTGGGCCTCATTGTGTTTCTGTACTCCACAAGCATCATATAGAGCAAACACTTTTCATAGAGCTGGTCCTTGCCTATAACCTGAGCTTCAAGAGTTTGAAAGAGGGCAGAGGGACACAGAAGTAAAGGACACTTAGAGAAAAATGTTACCCTTTCCAAATGCCAACTCATCTGACAGATTCTCTTTAGGTTGCAATAGCTGCTTTATATGACAAATGGTGGCTTTAATACAAATGCACCCAAGGAGATTCTGAGCAGGGAATGAATTACTGTGGGCACTTTCCATTCTGAAAAGTGACAGGGCACACTGGCTTAACATGAACCAGAATTTGGGATCTAGCCATGACCACTGCTTACACCAGCCCCTAGTTGGTAAACAACCTGTGTGGTCAACTTCTGGATGCAGAAAATAACCCACATTAGAAACCAGTCGTCCCTCTGTGGTGCTAAATTAGTGGCACATTTCTTTTTTTTTTTGTTTATTTGACGGTCATACCTGGCAATGCTCAGAACTTACTTCTAGCTCTGTGCTCATGGAACACTCCTGTGCTCATGGTCCCCCTGAGGGGATCATATTCAGCCCTAGGAATCAAACTTAGGTTGGCTGTGTGCAAGGCAGGCACCATACCTACTGAACTATCTGTCTAGCCCCTGGTCCATTTACTGAAAAGGCAAATCAGACAGGTAGAAGCTTCAGGAAGCCACACTGAAGAACTGGACTTGGTCAATCATAGATGCCGTATTAAAGCCAGGAAGCTGCCACTTCTCCCATCAAATGAACTAAATTCAAGATGATGCATCCTATGGGAAACTGCCTGGGCCAGGAAGCAGCTCTAGGTCTGCCTCAGTAACCAGGAAACTGTCCCTGTTCTTCTCTCCTAGTACATGAGGAAACAAGGGTATGGGCTCCAGAACTTTTGTTCATGGTGTTCCAAGAAAGCAAGAGCTTCTGGATAAGGTTTGTGAGGTGGGAGTCCTGCAGATTAGTGGCCAGGGACACCCACACTGGTCAATGAGTTGAAAAACTTGCCCATGGTCTCAGGAGCCAGGTGGGGGACAAGTGAGATCTGATGGTTTAAGTATCCCACCTCTGAGATGTGAGAGTGTTAGTGAATCTAGTGTCCATGGGGCTGGGGTTGCAGAGAGGAAGTCAAAGAGAGTAGGTTGTTGATTTGAGAGGCAGAACGCCAGCCTCATTCCAGGGCAGCAGGGACAACCCTACTGGGGTTCACGAACCTGCTATCTTCACAGCTGCCTTATTAGTCTCACCTCTGCAGTCACCCAAGGGGAGGAAGACGTGAGCCATGGGAAGATTCACAGAGTGGTCATTCCAAAGGGTTGATAATGGTATCACTACAATGTTTCAGCAAAGTACCAGGCAAGGGAAAGCTCCCAGTCAGGCCGGCTGGGGCTCATGAGCATGACTGGAGTCTCATAATGGAGTCTGTGTGCAAGGAATTGAAGCAGCCTTGTGTCACTCACAAAGCCATGGAGTTGTTTTAGCAACAGGTAATGAGGAACAGTGGAAATACTGCAAATCACTGGGATTTTACTCATTCCATTGCCTCATGTGTACTCACTCTCAGAAGGAGCAAAAGAATCTTGTCTGCATCCACAAACAGATGAGCACATTCATTGATCTTGCTGGGGCCACTCCAGGAAGAAAATGAAAGGACAGAATTGGTCAGTGCCTTGTTTTTTAAATCTAGACAAAAAGATCTCCGGAAACAGCTGGTCACTCTATCTAAAGGAGCAAGTCCAGACTCTGGGGTAGGATCTTTTCTACTCAAAAGATGTGCTAGGGCTTGCTAACGTGCCCATGGAGGTCAGCAGCTGCTTGGAGAGCACGGGTGCACCAGGGAAACAGTGGTTCACATTTTAATTGACAAAGGCTGAGAGAGCACCAAGAGAAGTGTTTCTAATTGCCAACGGGGAAGGTGGAGAGGGCTTCTGCTTCGCTCTGGTGGCAGAGAGAAATGAAAGATTGCTTGGTCTCAGAGAGCCAGAGGAAGGTTTCAAAATGGAGAGCCATGAGTTAAATTGGTAAGAAAGGGAAGAACTGGCTATGATTACACAGAAAATCTGATCCTGAGCCAAGGAAATGTATTTGGGAAAATGTCGGGGAAGTGAATATAAGGAGGGTGGTGGGGTGGTTGTACTGGAATGATATTTTATAGGATACTCAGGAGAAAATGATTTCAAGGAAAGTGAGCTTTTACTTGCTGGGTTATGAGCAGAGTTTTTATTGTAAAGAGCCACACATAGTTTGGGATGTGTTCAGAAGCCAGCGGGGACCATGAGCTGATCTGTTAGACATAATCCAGAATCAGCGGCATAGGATTCCGGATTTTTAGAGCATTAATACATCTCAGTGTCCTGTTCAATGAAAGTAAGGACTAGACACCCTGTACTCCCCTGCCCTCTGCTGATGCTATGGTGACAGGGGCCACACATAGCCTGGTCACAGGGATATCTGTCTGTGATGCTTACTGGAGCCACACAGGTTGTAGGCCCCTAGGTCTACAACCTGTGTAGAGGTGTGTAGAGCACCACCACCTAGGTTCTCGCTGGAGGATGCTCACACACCTGCCTGCAGAGGGAACTTGCTCCTAGCCTTGGGTCTCACTCACACTTCTCTATAGTTAGGTACTTACTCAGGGTTAGGGTTGTACCTTTTAGCTGCAGAGCTTGCACACTGTGGTATGCCAGGAAATTGTGATGTCTGGAATTATCGACAGCAGAGATGCCAGGAGCACAATCATAACATGTAGGCAGCACCAGGTATCAAATTAAAGGCCTCATGTTTGCAAGGTAGGGACCTTTACCTGCTGAGCCATCTCCCAACCCCCAGTTTGGTTTTTCATTTTACCTCTTTATTCCCTTGGTATTATTACCTGTCTGCTTCACTATACCAAGCGGCACATTTTTCAAAGGAGGGATTATATTTTAGGCCAAAGCATACCGGCTGTGCTGCTCGGCCAGCCCCACGTGGAAAGCAACCAGGAGCTGACCTCCCGGTAAGGGCTCAGCCGGCCCCTGACTGAGTTCAATGTTGCTCCCAGGGTTTGCTCACACGTGTGGGGAGAGACCACGCTGGCCAGACTCGAAGTGGAGATTTGGGCTCTGCCCTTTCCTCCACCTCGAGACCCACCCACGCCAGACCCACAGCTTCGTTGGCGCGTGGCCCGCTATGCGGCAGCGCAGTATTCTTAGATAGTGCTGTTTGTAGGATGAGGTCCTTCCCAGGATATTTCACATTTATACATTGTATAGGCAGGGTCTAAATGATACCCATCATCCCATTAAGCCCAGCAAGAAGCTAGAGCAACCTATACATCATGGGGTCAGTCGTTCTCAACATCCAGACTCCATAGTTCCTTAGAGCTCCATCCAAGAGAACACCTGATATTTCCCCTTTAAGTTTCATCAGTAAATGCTCGAGATAAGAGCCTTCTACTGAGAGTATACCACCTATACGGTAGAGCCTGGCAAGCTACCCGTGTTTTATTTGTTATGCCCCAAACTAGTAACGATTATGGGCCTTAATTCCATGACCTGAAGAATGGTTTGAGGCTCTTCCTGTCCCTGGAGCCAGCAGATGCCCTTGGGTTACACTTGCTTGTGATAGGACGTATGGAGATGTTACTGGTGCCCGCTCGAGCAAATCGATGAACAACGGGAAGACAGTGACAGTGACACAATGATACCCCCAAATAAAAGTGTGTAGTGTGTACACGCTTATATAAATGTTGTTCTTAGGCATTTTCAAGACAAGATAAATTCAGGCATGTGGAAATGTGTGTTGACATCATGAGATGGATATATGAAGAGATGACAGCTAAGAACCGTGAGTCCTGAAGGATGAGGGTGAGTGGTCGCCAGGACTGAAGCACATGGAGAAGGGCCTAAGCACTGACGAAATTAACGAACAAGCAAAACTGGTCCCGGGAGTCTGGAGCACGTACATCATTATCTGGAGCGGCCACAATAGAGTATCTCAAATGCCCAGTTTTCAACAGAAGCATCTGAGACATGAAAAGGATCAGTAAAGTGTGCCCTATACCAGACAAATCTGCATCGACAGACAATGCCATGAGAGGCACATTGAGCCTTTAACAAGGGCTTCAAAGCGGCCCATGCAGACATGGTCAAAGAATGAACGGAGGCAGCTTCTAAAGAAGTGAAGGGAGGTATTCTGACAAAGTCTCATCAAGTAGGAATCATAATGAACATATAAAAATTGTTTTTAAATGAACTAAGTGGACATTCTATTGCCAAAAGCGACAATAACTGAAGGGAAAAACTCACTACAGGGGTTTCACAGCAGAATTCAACTAGGCAAAGAAAAGTCATTGAATTACGTGTAAATAGTGTGCAATGATGTGGATCAAGTAGAGATGAATAGGAATTATGTAACCTAAAAAAGATGAAAAAAATGAACAGAGTTTTATAAAAATGCTGGTGAGTACAGGGGAGACTGCACAGGTGTTAGTGCCAGGAGGGATGAGGCCCTGAGTTTGATCCTCAGCACTGTATCACTACCTTCCCCAGTCCATGCACTTCCAGGGGTTTCTCAAAACTTAACATCACACAGCCAAAGGTATTCCAGTCAAAAAAGTAGGGAAACAAACATGGATACACATATCCTGAGGACATGAGTTGGCTGCCAACACATGAGAAATGTTCCACATCACATATTACTTGGTAGAACAAGTTAAATCCATTGTGAGATAACACCTACCACCTGTGAGAGCAGTCTGTCAAAATGATTGGAAAATTCAGGTGTTGATGAGGATGCTGCAGAAAGGGAAATGAGTATCCTGCTGGGGAAATAAAAATGGGAGCAACCTCAATGGACTGGATGGAGATTTCTGAACAAAATAAATGGGGCTTCCAGACAATGTAACTACATCACTCCTGATTGTTTAGTTGAAGGATATAAAAAACACCAGATTGAGAGAACATTTTCAGCTTTGTGCTGAGAGCAGCATTATTCACAATAATTCAATCACAATGATCACAAACAGCCTGAACATGGAACCCACCTAAATATTCATCAGCAGATGACTGGGTAAAGAAGCTGAATGTAGGGACCGGAGTAATAGCACAGTGGGTAGGGGATTTGCTTTGCATGCGGCCAGCCCGGGTTCGATCCCTGGCATCCCATATGGTCTCCTGAGCACTGCCAGGAGTAATTACTGAGCGAAGGGCCAGGAGTAACCCCTGGGCATTGCCGGGTGTGACCCTTCCCGCCCAAAAAAAAAAGAAGCTGGAATGTTCCAGACCTAAAGGGTTGTCATTAAATAAGGTGTGAATGTGGATGGGATGGGGGCTCACATGGTAAGGTCTTGCATGTTTGAGGTCCTGGGTCTCACCCCTGGCATCACATCGCTCATGGGTGCCAACACTACCACAACAAATAGAATAATGCCTTTCTGGACTGGAGCAAAAGCCCAGCGGGTAGGGCGTTTGCCTTGCACGCGGCGGGCCTATGCCTGCCGGAGTTCAATCCCCGGCATCCCATATGGTCCCCCGAGCACCGCCAGGAGTAATTCCTGATTACAGAGCCAGGAGTAACCCCTGAGTGTCGCGGGTGTGACCCCCAAGAAAGCAAAAAAATAAATAAATAAATAAAAAGAATAATGCCTTTCTATATAATGGGGAAGAGACTTGTGGTGATGAAGTGAAACAAGTAAGGAGGAGAGTGACAACAACTGATGGTTTAATTTATTGCAGAATATTAACAATGAAATTAGTGAAGTCCACTTCTAGCCTCAGTGGAAACTGTGGATATTGAGGAGAGAAAGGAAAGTTGCTGGGAGCAATGGGGTAAGGGTTCTTTGTAGGGGTAGGAATGGGGAGTCTTGTATGCTTATGGAGGAGTGATGCTATACCTCAACATTGCTGCAAACAGTGATAGGCGAGTAATAATGTACATAAATTAAATTTAAAACAAATTTAGTCAAATAGAGGTAAAAATAGAGAGAGTCAATAAAATCCAGAGATCAACAAAGTGAACAAACCTAGACTAAATTAGAAAAATAAAAGGGAAGAGTCAAATTACTAAAATCAGAAATGACAGAAGGGACATTACTAATATCGTCACAGAAATAAAACTTGTAAGAGAACATTATTAGTAATTGTGTCAAAATAGATAATTTAGATAAATCAAAAATTACCAGTGGACACAAACTAAAGATATTGTCTAAGAAGGAAACAGAAAATCTCAAAAGACAAGAGATGGAATAAGTTTTTTCAAAACTTTCCTCAAAGAAGAGTCTATGACTAAATATCTCTATGGATGAATTTTATCAAACAGTACTATAGAAAATTAATTATGTACTATGACAAAGTGAAATTTATCCCAAAAATCCATTGTGGGTTTCACTTCTCCAAGTCAACTAATTTAATGTACCCTATCAATAGAGTAAAATACAAAAACTACAGAAGTATTTTAATAGAGGCAGAAAAATAATTTGACAAAAACTAATTATTTACATGAGAAAGCACTCAATAAATAAGAAACAAGAAAACTTCCTCAACTTGTTAAAAGACATCTACAAAAAATATATAAGCAGTAAGATTATACTTAATGGTAAAATAAATTTTCTCTAATGTCAGGAAAAACACAAGACTATCTGCTTTCATCAGTCAACATTGTACTGAAAGTTCTAGCAGGGAAAATTTTTCAAGAAAAATAAATAAAAGTAAGTCCTCTATGTTAAAAAGTGGTAATATTACCTAAAATAACATCTTCTATATAGAAAATCAGAAGGAACTCACTAGAAGGAAGTAAAATTAATAAAAAGAGCAAAGTTGCAGGATGCAAGATCAATATACAAAAAATCAATTGTATTTCTCGTCACTCCTAATGAATAATAAAAACAGAGATTAATACCATTTTTGATAAAATCAAGTAATAATACACTTAGGAAAAAAGTTAACAAAGTACAAAAGTTTAAGTCTCATAACTACAGTGTTAAGATTAATGAAAAACCTGTATATAAAAGGGGAAGTCATCCATCTTCATGAATCAGAAGACCAAATATTGGTAATATGGCAGTACACTTACATCAATCTATTGATTCAATGAAATCCATTTTAAAATGTCAGCAAACTTCATTGCAGATGTGGACAAGTTGATCCTAAAATCCATGCAAAAAAAATGAAGAAACACAGAATAGATAAAACAGTCTTCAAAAAGAGCAAAATTGACAGTCTCGTTTCCCAATTTAAAATTTATTACAAAGTATTTTCATCCTATAGTAATAGAGACATACAGATCGATGGAATTGAGTGCATCCTAAAATTACCCCCCCATCTTCTTCCCTCCCGACACATGCACTTAGGCATCAGATCTCAATAAATATGCAAAAGTTTTCTTTATGAGAAATAGTACTTGAAAGGCAGCATCCTAAAGAATGAAGCTGGCTTGCTTGCTTGATCACTTGATCATTACTTGAATCACTTGAATTCCGTTATTCATTGATTTGCTCGAGTGGCACCAGTAGCACTTCCATTTGACCCTATCACGTGCTTACTCACACCAAACATAAACACAATCACAAATGAATGATATAATTCAATATAAGAGCTATTAAAACTAGGAAACATGAGTATATATAGAAGTAGGCCTCTGTGCCTAGGTTTAATTAAAGTCTTCTAAGTAGATCTAGTAGTGAGAAGCTATGGTATTTTGTTTGGGGGAATTGACAGAGAGTTGTACAATCATTTGAATATACTAATAGCCACTGAAATGTTTGTTATGTGAATAAAATCTTAATAACACACACAGCGCGAGAGAGAAGTGGAAAAGAAGTAAAAGAAGGAGAGTGTCTTGGGAATCAGTGGGATGATGAGAGAAGGGAAGGCGATCCATGAGATGTGTGAGTGGTCAGCTATAAAAAGGGTAAAGGAGGGCTGGAGGCGATAGTCCAGCAGGTAGGGCTTTTGCCTTGCACGCAGCCGGCCCATGCCAACCTGGGTTCGATCCCGGCATCCCATTTGGTCCCCCAAGCACTGCCAGGAGTAATTCCTGAGTGCAAAGCCAGGAGAAACCCCTGATCATTGCTGGGTGTGAAGCCCTCTCCCCAAATAAAGCAAAACATTAAAAGGGTAAAGAAAGGAAATCTGAAGGATGGACTCTGAGAGATGGCATGGAGGATATGCTTCTGAATTACCCTCAACATGGTCGAGGAACTAGTGATTTACAGAGTTAGTTGTCAATTATTGATGAAGTCCGGGACACTTCTGACCTATGTCCAGGGGATGGAGTTCCGTGATTCTACAAAGGCCCTAAGCACAAAGACTCAGAGGCCAGAAGCAGGAAATCAATAGGTTCAACTGAGATGGAAGTCCAGGGTGTGTGGGTGAGACACTAATAGTTTCTATTTCGAGGTGTGAACAAAGAAGCTGGCATTGCGTTGAAGAATGACATATTTTTTACCTTAGCTTTGTATCGGGTATTGAGAACATAATGCTTCTCACTGTGAGTACTTAAAAGGAATGGTGAAACCCCAGTGGTTTTGATGTATGGGGTGTATTGCTGGTAACTACAATGGACAACTTAAATGAAAAGATGAATACAATCCCATTTATGTGAGTCTCTGCATTCATTTCCTCACATTGATGCTTCCAGTCATGTTTTCCCTGACCCCTCCTTTTCTTTAATTCTTCATGATATCTCTAAATTCAAACAAGTGGAAACCATCATATGCAAATCATTTTATTCTCCATCCATCTATTTAATCTCTCTATTTTTTATTATACCACTGTGAGATATACAATTACAAAGAAGTTCATGTTTGGGTTTCAGTTTTACAGTTTTCCAGCACCTATCCCTCCACCAGTGCCCATTTCCTACCACCATGTCCCAAATTCCCTCCTCCCCTCCCCTAGCCTGTCTCTATGGCAGGTTCTTTTATCTCTTTTCTCTTGCTCTCTCTCTCTCTTCCTTCTCTTATATACTATGGTTAATTTCTCTCTTAATATCGAAGTTTGGTTTGTTGGGTGTGTAGCAGGGGAGCCTTTTTCATGGAAGGAAGGAAATGGAGCTAAACTGAGTGAACAGCCTTAGCCTATCTCACCAGGCCCACAGGGCCTGAGTGGCCTCCCTGACTCCACAATGTTGGCCTGATGAGGCTTGTGACTTCACCTTTAAACTCCACTTCACTGGACCAGAAGTTTAGGACCTCCTGAGAAAGACATGGATCTGAGAAAGGCAGTACTGCTGGCCTGAGGTTATCTAGTGGGATCCCCAGTAACCAGGCCTGAGAGCTTTTATCAGATTAGGGCTGCTACATCTATCTTTTACTGGCATGAATAGACAAAAGTATAGTAAAGGCCTTGGATCCAGTCACTTGAATCTTACACAGCCTGCCCACCTGCATCATGGTTTTGTAACTTCATTATTTTTATAACATTACTGCTTGTTCTTCTGCTTTTGTCTACAAACACTCTCCAGTTTCAAAGCAAATTTAAAGCCAAGAGCCGTGGGGATGCCAGTAACAAACTTATCTCAGTCCCCTTTCTTACAAACTGCCCCCACTACTGTTTCTCATTTTTGGAAACCTCTTGAAAGGCTCTGCTTTAGGGGCTTCTATTTCCAGCTGTAGTTAACCTTGTGGCCAGATCTGGTCTCTTTCCATGCTTAGAAACTCTTCCCAGGGCCGGAGGCGATAGCCCAGCGGGTAGGGTGTTTGCCTTGCACGCGCCGGCCTGTGCCGCCTGGGTTCAATCCCGGCATCCCATATGGTCCCCCGAGCACCGCCAGGAGTAATTCCTGAGTGCATAGCCAGGAGTAACCCTGAGCATCGCGGGTGTGACCCAAAAAGCAAAAAAAAAAAAAAAAAAAAAAAAGAAACTCTTCCCAAAGTCAAGACTTGGCTCTGCTCTGGTCAAAGGTCAGGGCTGTATTTCTCTTTCAGACTGCTTCCCTGCATCCCAGGGTGGAATTGACCATATGCTTTAACTTTATGAGATCCTGGCATACTCCCTGGGTCTCGGCTGACACCTGAGGCTGCTTTCTCCAGCTCTCTCACTGACGTGCATGCTTGCTCTCTCCTGATATGCTGTTGCCCTCTGAAGCTTTACCCTCCCCTGCTCTTCCTGTTTTAGTTGCCAGTGGTAACAACCAACCTTATTCTTCCTTATCCCTAGACCATCTTGATACAGTCTTCAGGAATGAAGTGTGCTATGGCAATCAGCTCAACTCATGCCAAATCCACTCCACGCACTGTCCATTCACCCTCTTGGACACAAGTCCTTTGTCCGAAATATTGAAGGAGCAGATGAGCGCTAAGCACTGTTCCACCTTTCTCACCCTGTTGATTAGAGGGTCTGTATTCTGTCCTGGAAGCCAGTTCCTAGACGCTCCTCCCAAGTCCCCGCACATCTGCTACAGGCTCATTACATTCCACTGAGCTGAAGTGCCAGAGACTGACGGGCTATTCATCTGTCTTCCTGCTCGGTCTAACAAAGTGTCTTTGGGGTTTGTTTAATCAGTGGGGTTCAGGAGGGTCTTTGACATCAGAGAAGTTGAAATATGATGTTTTTGTTAAAGTCATCTGGAATTAGAGGAAGTGAAGTGAGTCATTACGTATGAGACAAAGAGCTAAATGATGTGGCTTATATGAGGAGCAGAAAGAAATAACGACAGGGAAGAGGCCATGCCCAGTGGAAATGAACCCGAGACGTGGTATTGGGGAACTGAGAGGGAAAAGGAGTTGGGGGAGGGACTGGCGGAGCAGCACTGCCACTGTAATCAAACCAATGCTACTTTTTAAGTATAATATATCGGTACAGAAATAAATAAACAAGGCAAGGGACTCTGAACTATGTCTGGTGGAGATTTTAATTGTTTTCCCCTTCCCTAGTGAGGTAACTTAGAGAGTCCACATTCCACATTCCAGGGTGTGAGGGGCTGCCTCAAACTCAAAGGAGACTTCTATGTGTGAGGTACAGAATTCAGTCCCAGCACTGTCGGATATGTCCCTGCTGGCCCTCAACACCTCTGGGCTCCAGCAGCATCACCTCCACCAAACCTTAGTATTGGTTGGCAGAGCTGGGTGGGCCCATGAGACACAGAGCATTGCTTGTAGAGCTCCTGTACAAAGAGGATTTCAAAGTTCTTTCTTTTTTTTTCTTTTTTGGGTCACACCCGGCGACTCTCAGAGGTTACTCCTGGCTCTGCACACAGGAATTACTCCGAGCTGTGCTCAGGGAACCATATGGGATGCCGCGGATCGAGCCCAGGCTGGCACAGGCCAGCTGCATGCAAGGCAAACACCCTAACCACTGGGTTATTGCTCCAGCCCCCTCTCTTTCCTTTTTATCGATCGAGGTCCCCTGGTTTACAATACTATTAATGATGGTTTCTCATGCATATAATCCTAACACCACACCCATCACCAATGTGCCTTCATCATCACCCATCACCCTTTCCCCAGTGCCTCTCCTTTTCTCCACCCCAACTCAGTTGTGTGGATCCATTATTGCATTGTTGCCTTGGCTGCCTATTGCTATCTTGCTGTGCATCTTTACATCCCATGAATGAGTCATTCTGTGTTTGTCTCAGCCCTTTAGTCTGACTTCACTCAACAGGACAGAAGGTTCCATGTTTCTTGGTGGGGTGGGGGATGCAGAAAGGTTGAGGCCAACTATGAAGAGTAGTTGGGGGAAAGTCGGTGAAGGCAGTTTGGTCTATTCACAGGGAAATGAATTTCTCAGCTGATACCAATGCATCCCTTCTGAGCATCTGTACCAAAGAAAGCTTTGGCAGTGCAACAATCAGAGTGACATCAGACCTCTGTCACCCTGTAGCGACATGACTCAGTTTACTTTATTTGAGGTCTAGACTTTATTTCATCAGAATTATCTTAATAGTATCTCTTGTGTAAAGAGCCTCTTATGTTCCTGGAGCAAGCACATGCCTTTGGGCTCTACTTGCATGAGACAGGACATATGGAGATGTTACTGGTGCCCGCTTGAGCCAATCGATGATGAACGGGAAGACAGTGATACAGTGATACAGACAGTGATCTCTTGTGTGAGGATAGAAGGTAATAGTTTTTATAAGTCACAAGGAAAACTATAACATGGAGTGAAAATCTAGTCCTCGTGGAATGTTGGAGGCCCTTACAAACATCCAGATACCTTTAGGTGCAGGAACGCCAACTGGCTGCTGACAACAAATCTGGGTAAGAAGAAGGTACTCCTGAGTGACTTGACCAGCGGTCAGAATACTGAGAGCTCGTTGGGGGTTGCACAACACACAGACAACACACAACCTTCAGGCATACCAGGTGGACCATCCCCAGGTGTGGGGCGTCTGCCAGTGGGAGCTCACATTTCTGGCCCATCCCTTGACACCCCAGGAGGTACACAGGGAGGTTAGCAGTCCTGGAGCCAGCTAGGATTGGCCACATGCAAGTTGTCTGTGTATGATCATCCCTGTATGATCATCAGGCTCACACATGCTGCTTGGTAGAGAGGCTCTGGGATGCACACACAGCACTGGGGCCCAGACAGCAGGCTCGGGTGTGCAGCACTGGGGCCCAGACAGCAGGCTCGGGTGTGCAGCACTGGGGCCCAGACAGCAGGCTCGGGTGTGTGCAGCACTGGGGCCCAGACAGCAGGCTCGGTGTGCAGCACTGGGGCCCAGACAGCAGGCTCGGGTGTGCAGCACTGGGGGGCCCAGACAGTAGGCTCGGGTGTGCAGCACTGGGGCCCAGCTAGGAGGCTCAGATGATGCAGCACTGGGACACGGATAGCAGACTTGGGTGTGCAGCACTTGGGACCCAGAGAGCAAGCTTGGGTGAGCAGCAATGGGACTCCAGACCAGGTGGTTCCCCATGTCCACACCCAGCCCGTTGGGGCAGGCTGAATCTGTAATGTACCAGTTCCACGAGTGTCCCAGAGATGCAGACAGGAAAAGCAGCTCTGGGGACACAGATTGTGAAACAACTCTCACCTCTTGCTATCATAGGATTTCCAGGTATCCTTGGAATCAGGTTTATCTGGATGACCACTGGCGCCTGTGCCCTGGGGTCCTTCTTGAACCTTCATTCCCACCCACTAGGCTAGCAATGGGCTTTGCACCCATGGGACAGGACACCCCAGGAAAGTCCCCCTGCTCCTCACCAAATGGAAAGGGTGAATCCTGTACCCCACCTATACTGAGGGGCATGAATCTCCATTCTAGAGTCAGACCAGACAAGGTCTACATGGTTTCCCTGAAAGTTTCTGGCCTGACACTAATTTTGAGTCAAGACAGGGACTGTGCCCAAATGAAGAACAGAAACAAACAAAAATAACCACAGAACAGCAAAAATCACAGCAACAATAGAATCAGCATCAGCCACCAGGAACACTCAGTTGGGAAGAAACACTCAGTTGGACTGACCTCGGACCTCTGACCTCACACTTCTCTCTGACCATGTCTACAGGGGAGTTCATGGTATCAGGGCTGTGTGCCCTCTCTGTGCCCCAGGCCTGTGTCCCTGGAGACAAACCAACAGAATCAGAGAGCCTCATGAGTCTCAATGGCATTTAGCTTGAGCTGAGCATTAGCAGAGATGAGGTTTTTGGTCCTGTCCCATCCGAAATCCATCCCATGCTGAGTGCCCTGAGCAGGTAATATCAGGCCCAGATTTGAGGCAGGTTGAGGAGACAAAAGCTTCACATTCTACAGATCACAGAGTTCCGGAAAAGCTATCTCACCAACTTCCCCTCTCGCTTTCTCACCAACTTGCCATGAGACAGAGGTGGATTGCGATGCTTTTGAGGTCGGAGGTGCTGAAGCAAAAAGCTAATTTGGTGACAAGTTCTCAAGTGAAAGTTGCAATTGTCAGAAATAAGGTCAAGACTGAGAAATGGGCTTTGGCTATTTGTGCAGCAACTAGACCCAAATAATGATATACCAATCCTAACTTTCACAGCCATTGTGGGGCATTGGTGGGAGGTGGAAGGTGGGTGGCCACTGAAGTCTGAACACACAATACGAGGGTCAAGGTGACAAGAGGCTTTGAAGAGGGATATGGTTCAAGAGACCTTGATCTGAGGATGTGTATCTGCAGCTATAAACCAAGTGCTCCCTCTGGGACAAATCAGAGTGAGGGTTTCTCTGGACCACATCTTCCTCTTCTCTTCCACTACCATCCAATGTAAAGCCTTTTCATGGAGCTCTGCATGGTACTGATTAGACAAATGCTGGTGTAAGAGCAAAATGAGTGTGTTTGCCATGTGGGAGTTTGCTAATTGCAAGGGAACATGAGTTCCCAGCACACCTCTTTTCCCTAGGATTGGGCTGTCTTTACCCCTGGGGCAGCAGTGCACACAGGGCACACCCAGGCTGCATGGAGCTGGTTTTCTGGCCTCGCTTGCTTCTTGCTCAGTTTCCTCCCTGAGCAGATTCATCAAAAGGCACCCTCGAATTTTGCTCTCTAGAGATCTCTGCATCCAGGCAGCTCAAGCCCCTGTGAAAATTGGGACCTGCAGAAATATGTCTTTGTTGATCATGGATCAAATGTGCCGGAACACTTGCATCTTGATCACATTGTGCTGGGTGCCAAGTTAGAGTAGAGAAGGAAGGAAGGAAGAAAGAAGGAAGGAAGGAAGGAGAGAAGGAAGGGAAGGAAGGAAGGAAGAAAGGGAGGGGAGGGGGGAGGGGGGGGGGGGGGGGGGGGGGGGGGGGGGAGGGGGGAGGGGGAGGGAGGGGAGGGGAGGAGGGAGGGGAGGAGGGAGGGAGGAGGAGGGAGGGAGGGAGGGAGGGAGGGAGGAAGGGAGGGAGGTGAGAGAGGGATTGAAAGAGGGAGAGAAGGAATGAAGGACAAAGGGAAAATAGAAAAGGCAAGGAGGAAGATAGGTAGGAAGTAAGGAAGAAAGGAAGAAAGGAGGGGAAGGAAGGAGAGATGGAAAGAAGAGAGGGAGGAAAAGGAAAGTACAAAGAGGAATTAGCAAAGAGCAGGTACTCTGTGTGCAACAGGACAATGCTGTGCAGTGAGGTTGTAGGGTGTTTTGGAGGAGGTGGGAAGAGAACCTTCATCCTAGGGGATCCAATAATGCTCCGGGAAAGCAATACTTGAGATTAATGTGTCTTTCTGATTTGGTTTTTTGGGGTTCATACTTGGCAGGGCTCAGAAGCCATGTGATGTGGGGACTGAAACTTGGTTTTCCACAAATGCACTCCAGTACTCTGAGCACTCTGGGCCCTAACTGCATCTTAAAGATAAGTTGTACCATTTGTGTTTTGGAGGAGGTTATTTGTGTCAGGAAATACACCTAGACTAAAACAGAGGGGAACACAGAGGTGAGCACATTTCTGAGAGGCCAGCCTGCAGCAGTGGCTGGGGTCTCCAGGCACCCCTTTGAAAGGGCATTTGCAAATCCTCCTCATTCAAAGCCTTATTTTTTGACTGAGGAAACCAAAGGCAAGGGTGCCCTTGGGAGGTGCTCCTGAGCTAGATCTTGGGGGTCCCTCCCTCCTCTCTGTGTGGTTGCCACAACCACTTCTGGACCTCCTGTAGGCTCACAGCAGCACACTGACACTGCCTTTACCTTCCATGTTCCAAGTCTCCAGTAGACACGCCTGGCTCTTGGCTCTTCCACTTAAGTGTTCAGTCACTCCACCTGCCCATCAGACTAGGTCTGAAACTGCCCGGCCAGGGATCTGAATGCCAATAGTTTATTTCTCCTGCCCTTTAGAACTCCCACTTCTTCCTGTTACTCATCCTTAAAATGCACTTATTCATGATTGATTTCAGATGTGAAAATCTCAGAATCTATTAATCAACCATCTCAAAGTTCCTTGGAAACACAGGTAATTTAGAGCCAAAAAGACACTGAGATAGTTGCCGAGCTGTATGTTGATTTCTGCAGTTCCAAGAACTTACTCTTTTGGCTGGAATTGGGGACCTCCTAATGTATGCTCAGGAGGTCCAAGGACCCCACGAGCAATTCTAGCCTGAGGTTGAATGCAGGGACCCAGGAATTTGGTGCCATTGGGGGTCCTGCAGTGTGGGAGATAACATCAGTCACCCTAAATGTTCTTGTGGGCCTCTGGGACTGCACCTGATAATACTTGAGCAAACTATTGGTTGCCAAAGATTGAACTGGGGTTGGCAGCATGAGGTTGCACCTAACTCCTGTACTAACTTTCTGACCCTCAAGGAAAACTACATTTGGGGGATTAGAGGGGCTAAACCAGTGTTGTTCGGGAACATGCAGGCATATAGTAGGGTTAGGCAGCAGACCTCTGGCCCTGCCCACCAGCTCATGAATGAAAACACCAAGATAGGCATCTGCCTTGGCTCCACAACTCCACTCATACACAGACGTGGCTCTCCACACCTTTACCAGATTGAATTCTGATGCGGCCCAACAGCAGAGAGAGAATGTGGAAACTCTCACTCACCACTGCTGCCAGCAATAGTGACAGTGATGGTGACTGCCGGATGGGATACTGACAACATCCAGCCTCTGGGGATGGAACAAACAGGGGAATGGCTTAAAGGACTGGAGTGCAGCCCATGCATGTGGAAGCTGGGTCCAATCCCTGGGCATCATGGCCAAGCAATGAACTGGGAGTCATCCCTAGCATCACAGGATGAAGCTCAACCCCTTTCTATGTCCTTCTCCTTGAAAAGAAAAGAAAATTTGTTCTAGGATTTCCTGTAGGGCCCATGTATTTATGATGAGGAGGATGAGGGGTCTTCCTTTCTGGCAGACTCTTGCCATTTCAAAAGGTAGTCCAGCATCACCTAGGGGTGGGGAGTTCTGACTGGCTTGCCTGCAGCTCAGGGCATTCAGGGCGCACCCTCTAGATCTCTACTTCTCTCTGCCAGTGACATGGTTATCCAGATGTTGCCCTGACCTCCCTTCTATGCACAACATCAGTGCTGCGGGTGTGATGCACACACCACGGCAGAGCAAATGGCCCTGTCTGGGGCTGTCAGAAAATGTCTCTGGGATGCAATGCACACACTGCCAAAGCAGGGGCTTAGGAAAGCTGCTGTCTTGACAGAGGGAGGGAAGTGTTGGAATTAATTCATAAACGTGTTGGATAGAAAGGAGCAGATGAAGATTTGTGAGGGGAGAAGAGGAAAGGAAGAGACAGGCAGATGGAGAGGGGGAGGAGAGGGTGGAAAATAGACCAGGAGGAGTTTGCTCTGTCCTCATTCTGACCACTGCTGAACATGCCTGTGTGTTTGCAGGGACATCTGACTTTGGTTTGGGGGTCCCCTTTTTAGCCCACCCCCCTCATCAGTCTCTGCTCCTGGCCTCCCCATAAGCCTCCAACAAAAGTTGTGCTTTGCTTACATGGAATCTCCAGTTCTCATAAAAGGGGCCTCTCAGCTCAAAGCTCTGATGGAAGGAGGCTTCATCCATTCACATATTTATTTTAATCAGCTAATCAATTTTTAATTTTAGTGACATGGTCACAAGAGCATTGACAGTTATTGATGTCTAAAGTCACTGGACCACACCACCACAAAGGCCCTGCCTTCCACCCTTGACTTCTCATACTGTACATGACCTTATACCCTGTCTCTTTTCAACTCTGTTTGGATCTTCATTTCTTCCCCTCATCCCCCGTTTGTTAATCAGCCTTGTAAATTTGAGACCAAGGACTTCCCTAGAGAGAAGGCGGTGACAGAGGCAGATACCTCACTTTGGGGATTGTAGCTACTGGGTGCGAGTCATCCTGGGAGCATGGTGAGGCTGCAAAATGGGGGTTCCCGGACAAACTGAATAAGATCACGCAGAAATGCCGCTTCTGTTCAAGACTGGATGCTGTCTGCATCCCAACTGATGGTCCCCATCACTGTTGCTCTTGCTGGCAGAAGTGGTGAGTGAGAGTTTCCATATTCTCTCTCTGCTGTTGGACACATCATAGTTCTATCCAGTAAAGGTGTGGAGAGCCACGTCTGTGTTTTTGAAAGGAGCCGTATCACCAAGGCAGATGCCTGTTTCCGTGTTTTCATTCATGAGCTGGTGGTGGCGGGGGATGGTGGGGGCAGTGACTGTGCTGGATGAGGATCCATTCTGGAACATCATGCAGATGCCACTGTTTCATGAGCTACTGGGATCCGCTGTGTGCCAGGGAGACACTTCTTTCCCTCTAGGAGAAGTATCTTCTCCTGATATGCTCTATCCCACCAACATTCACAATAACAACACCCTGACAAAGAAAACCTGTACTGTTTATAAATCACCAACAACTTTATCTCAAAACAAAATTTTAAGATGTTTCATCATGAGACTCCATATGGATGTTGGTACCCAGTTGAAGAAGTGAGGTTCTAGACCTATCTGTGAAGGTGATTTTTAGGAGAGTTTTGCACTCAAAGGAGTGGATTTTGAGTAACAGATGAACTGCTGCAGTGTGATAGGCCATGTCTGATAGGGGGAAGGCATTCCCAGAAAAAGACCTGCCTTCTGGAAAAATGGGGAATTTTAAGGACCCACATTCAGATTGAGCTGGCACACCTCTTCTCCAGACCTCTATTTACTAAGAACTTCTACCAGTCTCATCCACTAATTCCTCAAAATGTGTTTCCAGAACCCCATGACCCTCACCAACACATTCCTATACTACAAATAATGTGTGTCTATGTGTGTGTATTTATTCTGTTGTGTCACTAGATAAGAGTTCATTTGGGAGAACAGTCTTTCATTTTTTTTCCTTTGGTTTTTGGGCTACCCCCAGCAGTGCTCAGGATTTACTCCAGGCTCTGCACTCAGGGTTCACTCCTGGTGAGATTTGAGGCACAATATGTGGTGCTGGGGATCATACATGTCAGCCACATGCAAAGGACCTCTACAATGACTACAAACCCAATGACTGGAGCGATCTACCTCTTGGTAAGAAACAAGCATTAGCTCAGTCTGACCTGTATCTTTCTAGAATTCCTTGGTCACAGTCGGCTACAGACCCTATGGTCCCTAGAGACTCTGATAGATCACTGTATCACTATATCACTGTCTTCCCATTCATCATAGATTGACTCCAGCGGGCCCCAGTAACATCTCCATTTGTCCTGTCTCATGTTAGTAGAGCCCAAGGGCACATGCTTGCTCCAGGAACATAAAGAGCCTCAAACCATTCCATCAGGTCATGGGAACGAGGTCTAAAATTATTACTGGTATTTGGCATATCAAATACGACACTGGTCGCTTGCCAGGCTCTGCCATGCGGGTAGCATACTCTTGTAGTCATCTCTAAATCCAGCATTTATTGATGAACTGCGCAGCCGCAAGTGACCGTGCAAGCCGGGCTGTGATAGGCTGGTTTGCTGGGTGGAGTTCTGACGAGAGGGAAGTTCAGATGTGGAAAATGGAGGTCCTCATGGAGTGGGGGTTGTCTGGCTTATTGCAAGGTTCTGCTGGGGTGGCGGCCAGGGCTAGAACCCGCCATCCCTCCTGGGTGCCTCGTGAACGGCTGGGCACAGGGAGAGCCAGTAGCAGCTCTCCCCCATGTCTGTGAGTCTGATAGATGCACACCATAAATGCAAGGTCTCTTATCCCCGTGTGGGCACAGACAGCCTATAGAGGACATTGAAGCCCTCTCGTATCTGTCTAGCCATTCCTATCCATATATACAAAGATGGAGTGGGAGACCAGAGGGACAGGAGGAGTGCTCCTGCTGTAAAACTCACAGTCCTGTTCCTCTCAGGAGCTCTGCTTAGGACATGCTTAGGCCCATCTGCCTTTCTTCACAAGCTATACTCTTGTTTTACCCTACTGTTTTTCTATTTGCCAGTTTCTTCCCTTTTCTCCTTCCCTCATGCCTGGAAAGGTGGGGAAGGGCTGGATTTGGTGTTCTTCTCCATCACAGCCCCAAACCTGTATTTCTCACAGCTACAGGGGACTGATTATTTATTCTCCTGGTCCTGTCTTGGATCTTATCTTGCATCCACTCAGCAAGGGGCCAGGTGCTATAGCTGCTGGGGAGAGGAGGGAATTTATGGAACTGCATTAGGTGTTGAACTGTGAGACTGAGAGGCATTTGCAAGGCAATGGATAGACATGGTGTGGGTGCTGCTGGGGAGATTTGTACCAGCCACAGCATATAGACTCCTGTCTACCTCAAATTTCATGGGGTACTACACGTCATAGAGATTCCTTTTAAAAAGGTGATCCACACTCCAGTGTGAGGGGGAGAACTTGAGAATGTGTTTGGAGACAATGGAAGCTTGTGTCTCTGTAACGGAGCAGTCACAAGTTCTCTCTTCATGCAGAATCACCTTCCATCACAATAATTTTGTAAATCCAGTGTGTTCCCTATCCATGAGGCTCTGCTTTACTAATTAGGGTGCTAATATCTGTACCATAGTCACATTTTGCTTGGTAGCCACCTGCTTCCCCATCAAGATGAGCTCCTTGCAACAGAAATATCAAGTGACCTGTGGACACAGGGACTCCAGAGAGATACCAGCTGAAATACTCTGATTCTTAAATTAAAAGGCCACCAATAAAACTGTCTCCAACATCAAGATAATCTTCGATTATCTAAGAGTTTGTGTGTGAATCTTGAATAACAATGATATCTTTTGAGACAGAAACTTTCAAATCATAACTTTTTATTCTGAACTATAATAATTCAGATAATAAATTAGTTAAGGTATTCATCACAATGATTTGGTATTTGGTTGCTGCATGAAATGAACAACACAGTTGGTCTAAGTTACATTCATTGTTAATGCATTTGTACACACTTCATTTGTTTTATTTTGTGGGGCTTTTTGCCCCACAAAATCTGAATCTTCATTCAGATTTCTCAGCCTGACCCATGCAACCAAATGTTACTGAGCTTTCATCTCCCTTGGCCCCATACCCTGTCCACTCAGCAATCGTCATTTCTCCTCCTCCTTCGACACTGCTCCTTGAAGTGGGGCCACCATTACTTCCTCCATGCATAAGATTCCATTAACCCACAGTCTGACTGCAGCTGCCCAATGCTCCCAGTGGTTCTGGGGGGTCTCTGACCAAATCTTGATTCCCTCCAGGATACCTGTCCTTCCCTATCTGTTGACTCTTACACTGTCCAGCCTCCCCCTTCTTCTGGGAAGTAAATGATTCTCTGCGTTTCCCTTGATCTTTCTGCCTATTGCAGAATCCTTCTTCAAGGTCACTCTTACCCCCTAACTAGGAGTGCCCCCATGAGACTCACTGACTGTCCAAGTCCTTCTCAGGCATAAGATTTTGCTTAGTGTCTACCTTGGTATCCAGCACTACAGGTCCCATGTAGATGAAGACAATTCCAGGATCTCTAACTGTGAACATTTTTCCTTGGGCTCACAACTTGCACAATAGGACGTCAACAGAAATTTCTCTTGGGAGTCTACTGGCACCACTTTTACATGTATCTGCTCAACAGTCATGGATGTTCTCTGTGCTTGGAATTCAACTGCTCATTTGATTTTATAGGTCATACTGAGAAATCTCCCACTATGAAAGAGAACAAAGGGGCCAGGGAGTTACTTCAGCGGTCATGGGAGCTGTACAGCAGGTGTGAGGCCCTGAGTCTGATGCCAGCACTGCTAGACTCAAGGGCCAAACTTCCAGTACCATCAGCACCTGAGCCTCACTCGGGTGGCCCCTCAAATGAACTAAGGACTCACTTCGAGCACTTCCCACAAACCTAAAATAATTCAAAAGCTTCAGGTCTGTGAGTCTCTCACATTCTTGCTGTAGCTTTATCAGCTCTAGCTAAATCAGATCACACACAATACCTGATTGGTTTTTGTGTGGTGAGGGGAAGTGAGTGGCGTCACACCCAGTGGGTCTCAGTAATAGCCCCTGACCTCTGGTAGTTCTCAAGGAATTTTATGTGGTGCCTGTGGAATTTCCTGTGATTAGACAGGAGTTAGCTGTACCCAGGGTAAGTGCCTACTTCCTTTTCTATCTCTCCAGCCCTATAGAATCTGATAGTCTTTTTCCCTTCTCAGAGTATTTTACATGAAGGCAAATAATATATCCTCTTCTCTGTATCTGTAAAAAGAGTGGCTAGTCAATTAATCTTGCCCCACCCCCAAATAAAAAGAATGTTAAATACCAGTAACTATTATAAATAAACCCTTGAACAAAATAAATGAAGAATATTTAAAATAATGATTTGGCAAACAAGAGTGCTGCATTGCAAGCAACTGATATGTAGGTCAATTTCTAGTTCCTAAGACTAAGACAGATCAGTTTTAAGCGGGAGGCCAAGAGCACAGGTAGGGATCATCAGAATATCTTTTGCTACCTGTTAATACCTGGGTGCCAGGACTGATTATCATATCTTAAGTTTTAAGTGATACCTGCACAATTTTAAAAAGCTTCATGTAAGCTTTTTTCTTTTTGGAAAAAATCTGTGCTGATTATGCAGTGAAATATGGTCCATGCACCAACTTCTCTGTTGTGGAGCTCACCTGCTCCATCCTTTGAGGAAGAGAAGTTCAGTGTTGCTGAGTTAATGGTGAGGAAACAGCTTATGGAAATCTGGTCCCAGGCCAAGGGGCAGGTCCAGAGTTGGAAGCTTTCTCTGCTTGGTGGGACCACCAATCCCCACCTGCTAATCTCATTACTGGAGACCTTAGTGAGACTCTGAGGGTTGAAACCAATCTTCTACTTAGCACAGGCAAACATTTTATGGCATGTAGGTCTCCACAGAATAGTTTGGTTTTGTATTTAATTTGAGGTGTGACTACAGAGTGATGAGGTCAAGTGGATTGTCTGACTGAAGGAATTGGGTCCCTTTCTGGGAGTCTCTGTCTTTCCTCAAAGAAAATGTTTAGATGCAGGTTGGCCTACAGGAGTCCCATGTGGAGGGGCCTGTGGTAGAGGGAAAGAAGGCAGGAAAGTCAGTGGTGGAGATGCAGCCACAGTCCTGTGTCCATTTTATTGCCATGCGTAGACCTGAGAGTGTGAATATGACTTCACTCACACCACAGGATTAATGGAATTGGCCTAAGTAGAGAGCAATCCAGAGCAGAAATAACGGATCGGGAGGGGAAGGGTGGAGTAGATGCAGGATCTTGAGAGGGAGATAGTGACAATTCTATACACACACAGTCCCATCGGAGGAAGAAAGTCGACCAGGCCTAGAGCCATCAACTGGATTTCACCGCTATTAGAAGACCCTCAATCTCATATACATCTTTTAATTTGGGGTCCTCCCAAGCAGTGCTCTCAGCCAATTGGTACTATAGATTCAATGTTAGGTCCAAAGAGATGGTGGTGTTTGGGACCCCCAGGATTGCAACTGCAATGGGTGATGCTTGGTGGGAACATGTGCCAAGGATTGAACTAAACCATAGCCTATGAAATATTTCTCCTTCCTTCCTTCCTTCCTTCCTTCCTTCCTTCCTTCCTTCCTTCCTTCCTTCCTTCCTTCCTTCCTTCCTTCCTTCCTTCCTTCCTTCCTTCCTTCCTTCCTTCCTTCCTTCCTTCCTTCCTTCCTTCCTTCCTTCCTTCCTTCCTTCCTTCCTTCCTTCCTTTCTTCCTTCTCTTCTCTCCCTTCTCAATTTTCTGTTAATTTCCTCATTTGGGGGTGGTTGTTGTTCTTTGGGGTTTTGTCTGTCTTTTGGGTTTACTGTTCTTCTGTATGGTTTGGCTGTGTCCTTTTCCATCACTTTGACTTAGAGAAGAAAGGAGGGAGGACGTGCTTGCTGTCAGGAGCTGATACCAGGGCAGACGCTACAGCAAGTCTAAAGCATATGTCTTAATCTCATGGCCACCCTGGGAAAGGAGCCCTTAGTAGCCCTGTTAAACATGAGACAATTAAACTCAGAACAGGATAAACAATGTGCCCAAGATCACAGAGCTTGTCAGTGGCAGAGTTGGGTTATGTAGCATGAATTTTATTCATGACCAAGATTCGCTCTTTTTATTCATATCATTTTCAGTAGGCCAGGCAGATGAGACTCAGGTCACAAAGCATGCAAAAAGGTCTTTGGATGGGAAGAGGAAACAATTACAGTTCAATTGCCCTGCACTCTGGCCTCAGCTCATGCAACTGGGCTGTCTGGCAGGCAGAACTGCAGCCCCGGCCTTGTGTCCTGGATGTGTGCCATTTCTTGGGGGTTTCTTTGGCCTGGAAAGTGGAAGCTTGGTTTTGTTCTTGCCTCCCCAATCACTAGCCAATGGGGAAGGCTTGCTGAGAGCCCAGGAGAGACTGGTTTTTGGACTGGACAGAGTGCTTCTCCACATGAACCCCAGCAGGTCTTTACTGATGGAGGTGGGTTTCTGTCATGTAAATATCGTCGCACACAGGCTCCTTTCTCCACAGCTCTTCCCTAATGCACGCACGAAGCATCTGGGCACACTCTTCTCAAAGATAAACACAAGCTGTACATTTTCCTTATTTATGAGTAACACAGTTTGAAATTGCTTTTTACAACTAGATACAAATTTCATTAGACAAATTCACATATTTCTGTTGGAGCCGGAATTCCCAATAGCCATGCTAAGCTCAGAGGCTCCTCCACTGGAAACTAAACTTGAATCCAGTTTGGATCCAGTGTGACATCCGGTTCTAAAACAGGCTCTTTCGGGCCCAGGCACATGGTTTGGTGAGAAGGAAGGCATAAGGCCACAAATTCAATCCCAAATCATCATGTGCCCAGTGTGATCTCAGCAGCTCTGCAGACTGGGAGGGGCCACATCTCACAGAAAAGGCAAGATCTAGACCTAGGCCGAGAGACCTGCATGGAGTGTGCTGACCCCACTGCAAGGGAAGGGAAGACCAGCAAGCAAGGAAGGGCTCCTCCCCCTCCCACCACACTCACCTGAAAGACCCACACAACTCGGGTTTCTCTTGCCTCACTCTTTGTCTTCTCTGCCCAGAGAGGCACTGTAGAGAGGAACCTGGGATAAGATCACTTTGGGGAGGGCTCATGCAGGCCTCTTGGCCCTTTGCACACACTGAATCACTAAGCCCACTCCATGCGCTGCTGTTACTTGGGCCACTGCATGGTGCTCAGGATGGCGGGGTGGTGCAGGGATGGGGGAGGTAAGAAAAACCAAGGCACTGTTGGAGCTCCTGGAGATGTGGTTTTGACAGCTGAAATGTGTCCAACTCGTGACCATGTGCACATCATGTCCAGTACTCTCTAAATCCCGGGCAGGCCATCTGGCTCAGGGCGAGTGCAGCAGAGGAAAACCAAATCGAGGGTGGAGCCTCTCCAGACTCTAATGTGACCATGCCCCAAAGATAAGAGGGGAAGGACTGGAGGAACTAGATTAGGGGGCAAATGAAAAGTAAGATGGCTCGGGGCTGGAGCGATAGCCCAGCGGGTAGGGCGTTTGCCTTGCACGCGGCTGGCCTGTGCCGGCCTGGGTTCGATCCCGGCATCCCATATGGTCCCCCGAGCACCGCCAGGAGTAATTCCTGAGTGCATAGCCAGGAGTAACCCCTGAGCATCGCCGGGTGTGACCCAAAAAAAAAAAAAAAAAAGAAAAGTAAGATGGCTCAAGCTTTCAGACATTTTTTTGTTCCCCCTCCCCCTCCAGATTTTAGATGAGGAGGGTTAATTTACAAACAAAGGCAATGGCACAGCCTCATAGAAATCCCCTGACAAGCAGGCAGGCAGGCAGGCAGGCAGACAGACAGACAGACAGACAGGCAGGCAGACAGACAGACAGGCAGACAGACAGACAGACACACACACACACACACACACACACACACACACCTCCCACCATTTCAAAACAGTGAATCGATGCCAGGATTGTGGTCAAACATTCTTATTTTATTTTTAATTGCTTGCTTTTATGAGTTACACCCAGGAGTGCTCAGGGCTTACTCCTGGCTCTACACCTCAGGGGTTACTCCTGACAGTGCACTAGGGACTATATACAGTGCTAAGTAATGGAACCTGGGTCAGATGCATGAAAGGCAAGTGCCGTACCAGCTGTACTTTCGTCTCCTGTATGCTGTATTGAACTTCTTATTCGCTCATCCAAATCCTGTATCTCATAATCATGTCTTTCTGTGGCTTCTGCTGCTCATTAGTGACTGAACCTGGACCTCCCATGTGCCAGCCTACTTCTCTAAATCCACTCCTGGTGAGGCCAGCCTCATCTGACAATTGGACATCCAGCTAACACTCTAAACAAATGTAACCAGGGGCCAAGAGATAATGCCATGGGTTGGCCACTTGCTGCGCCACAGCTGACCGGTTCAATTCCCAGAACCAAATAGGGTTCCCTGAACATTGCCGGAAGTGATCTATGAGCACACAGACAGAAGTAAGCCCTGAGTACAGGTGTGTATGGTGCCTAAACAAAACAACATTTTAAAAAATCCTTTGGATTCTCTCAGTTCCTTTCTTTTTCCATTCTTCAGATCCAAACTTCAAACTAGCCCAAGCAACCCCTCACCCCTCTGTTCTTCTCCCGCTCCATTTCCCTCCACCAGCCTCTTTCCTGTCCTACTTTTCACATTCCCCCCTTTCCACTCTGGGCTCCTGCAAGCCCATCTCTGCATAACAGCCAAGATATTTTAAAATGTTACTCGTCAGCCTGTCACCTCCCTATTTTAAGTCTCTAGAAGTCCCTGCACCAGATTCCACACTATATTTTCTATTATGAATTGCCCTAAATATCAAGTGAGTCTGGGCCAAAGTTCTAGAAGGCATTTGCGTCCATTGAGTATAACAAGTTAAAAGAAAGTGGGCATTAAGAAACATAGTCATAATTTATGGTTATGTACTACCTGTATTATCTCATTACCACCCTATGATAATCCCATATTTGAAGATTTCTGGCATACTGGAGGCCTGAACTTCTGGATTCTGACCTTTTCAGGGTGAGCTAATTCCCAGAGCTAGCAATCACTTAGGTGCAAATGTCTTTCCTAGGTAAAGGACCCAATTAAAAACCGATATCCTAGAAGCATCAAAATATATAAAGCAAATATAAACAGACCCAAAGGGTAACATTGATAGCAGCACAATATTATTATAATATTATAATAGGGGACATTAATACCCAACTTATGGCAACGGACCAATCATGCAAACAGAAAATCAACAAGAAAACAATATCTTTAAATGGCTAATTAGATGATATGGAATAAACAGTTACAGAGCATTGCATACTGAACAACACTATACACTGTTGTCACATGTACATAGAATGATCTCAAGGACACAAACTATATGTTGGGACAAAAAGAAGGGTCAAAAAAGGCATATGAAAAAATGCTCATCATCACTAATCATCAGAGAGATGCAAATCAAAGCAACAATGAGATATCACCTCACACCACAGAGACTGGCCCATATCCAAAAGGGTAAAAGCAACAAGTGCTGGCATGGATGCGGGAAAGGGGGACTCTCATACATTGTTGGTGGGAATGATGACTTGTACAACCTTTCTGGAAAACTATATGGACATTCCTCCAAAGACTAGAAATTGAGCTCCCTTTTGACCCAGACATACCATTCTTGTATGTGTGTATGTGTGTATTTCCCTAATGCAAATCATTAGGGAATTTGCATTTCCCCTAATGATAAGTGATGATGAACATCTTTTCATGTGCCTGCTGGCCATCCATATGTCTTCTGTGGAGCTGTGAATGTTCAGATCCTCCGCCCATTTGTTTAATCAGGTCCTTTGTGTTGTTGTTGTTAAGTTTTATGAGTTTTTTTAAATAAAGTTTGGGTTATTTTTATTACTGGTTTTGGCATATTGAATACGCATCGGACAGCTTGCCAGGCTCTGCCATGCTGGCAGTATACTCTTAGTTGCTTGCTGGGCTAAGCACTACCCTGGGAAGCCAAAAACACACAGCGGAAACACAACCTGCACTTTTATTTTCATAGCAGCACTAGTCACAATAGCCAGTTGGAAACTGGTTGTTTCCAACCAGTATGCCTGAGAACTGATGACTGGATAAAGAAACTGTGGTACGTCTACACAATGGAATACTATGCAGCTTTTAGGAAAAATGAAGTTATGAAATTTGCCTATAAACAGATGGACATGGAAAGGATCATGTTGAGTGAAATTAGTGAGAAGGAAAGAGAGAGGCATAGAATGACTGCATTTATTTGCATGACATAAATATATAAGGTGGTCTTACCAAAAGTGGAAATTACTGCAAACGTGTGGGAGTCAGAAGTTAGGTAAGACAGAGAAGGGAACATGTGTGAATAAAGGTCAAAAGGGCTAATACCAACCTAGAACTGAACATTAAATACAGGCAAAAAAATGCACATGATGGTTTCTATGTGTATGTAGTGCAACCCACAATGTGTAAGAGAAGGAAAAAAGAGAGAGCGAGAGAGAAAAGAGATAAAGAACCTGCCATTTAGGCAGGCTATGGGAGGGGGAGGGAATTGGGGACATTGGTGGTGGGAAATGGGCACCGGTAGAGGCGGGGTGCTAGAACACTGTGACCGAAACCTCTAAACATGAGCAATGTTGTAATCTCACGGTGGTATAATAAAATGTCTAATTAAAAAAAGGGTCAATAGATTGACAAAGATTGAGGCATTACCTATTCAGGCTCCAATGACATGAAGTAAAAATCAAACAATATGGGTTAACCACAAAATGACTAAATGTGATAACTAACAACAATTGGGTCAACGAAGAAATCAAATGGTAAGTAAATTTACATTTGTCTGAAGACAAATGTAAAAACGACAGAATTTTCCAGAAACTGTAAGTTTGGGAAAGAAGCACAAAGTATGAAGAGGGAAGTTAATAGCAATAAATATAGTTCTATATCCAGAAAAAAGAAAAATCACCCCTTCCCCAAATATCCTGAACTGAAAGGAGTTAGAGAAAGAGGAGACAAAGATGCAAAAAATCAGTGGTGGGGAAAAATAAAATCAGAGTAGCAATAGACAAAATGAGATTAAAAGACTTTAACAGATCAAGAACCAGATTTATGTAAAAGACTGGATCTATGAAAAAATTTTCGCCCAAATCCATGTGGTTTCTTTGGAGCATTTTCAGCAAAGGAATGCATATGCTGCAGTGTCTTTGTGGCAAGGGTCTGAAGAAAAGCAAGAACCCAACTGAACTCCACCCAACAGACCAGCCCATCACAGCCTGGATCATCGACACTCACCCTGATTTCTTCAATCGGGCCCAGCAGAGCCTCACAACAAGCCAGACGACCCCCCCCACTCCCATAGGGGGCCGCCATTTTCCATATCTGAACTTCCCTCCTCGTCAGAACTCCATCCAGCAGACCAGCCCATCACAGCCCAGATCAATCGACACCCACCCTGCAGCAGTTTTTTTCTTCAATCCGGTCCAGGTATGCTGGTCCAGAGACTCTCAGGCATGGGGCAGAGCTGCTCCTTGCTCTCCCTGTGCCCAGCCGTTCATGAGGCACTTGGGAGGCATGGCAGGTTCTAGCCCTGGCCACCACCCCAGCAGAGCCTCACAACAAGCCAGACGACCCCCCACTCCACAGGGGCCGTCATTTTCCACATTTGACTTCCCTCTCGTCAGAACTCCACCCAGCAGACCAGCCTATCACAGCCCGGCTCACGCGGCCACTTGCTTGCGGCTGTGTGCTTCATCAATAAATGCTTTATTTGGAGGTGACTACAAGAGTATGCCTCCCGCATGGCAAGTCTGGCAAGCTGCTTGTGTTGTAGTTGATATGCCAAATACCAGTAACAATTATATTAGGTCATTCCCATGACCTAATATAATGGTTTGAGGCGCTTTATGTTCCTGTAGCAAGCCGATGCCCTTGGCTCTACTGGCATGAGACAGGACATATGGAGATATTACTGGTGCCCGCTCTAGCAAATAGGTGATGAATGGGAAGATAGTGATCGTGATAGTGATCGTGACCAAATTTGGAAGAAATATGAAATTTGAACAAATGAATTACAAGTAAGGAAACTGAAGCAACAATCAAAGCTTTCTCTCCTCCACTCTCTGCCAAAGCCCAGGACCTGTGAATTCCACCAATTTCTTTTTTTCTTTTTTTTTTTTTTTTTGTGTGTAGGGTCACACCCAGCAATGCTCAGGGGTTATTCCTTGCTCTGCACTCAGGAATTACTCTTGGCTGTATTCAGGGGACCATATGATATGCCAGGAATCGAATCTGGGTCAGTTGTGTGCATGGCAAACACCCTATCTACTGTACTATTACTCCAGCCCCCTCTACTAATTTCTTAAAGACAAATATCTCTGGACCAGAGAGCCAATTCTTGCTGTACATGTGACTGACCTAGGTTCAATTCCTGACATCCCATATGATCCTCTGAGCACCATCTGGAATGATCCCTGAGTGCAGAGATAGATATAAGCCCTTAGCACTCTAAGGTGTGAATTAAAAAAAAAATCAAAGTAAAACATGACCTTCACAAAGTCTTACAAAAATTTTAAAAGAAGAAAAGCACCCAAATACATTTATGAGGATTTTATGAGGCACAGATAACCCTAATTGCACAATCAGACAAGGACATAAGGAAAAGAAGTTCACACTAATGTAAAATAAATACAGAAGCAAAAATTCTCTATGAAACACCAGTAGACCAAATACAGCAATACATTAAAAATTCTATAGGCCATAATCAAGTGGGATTTATTTCCAGATGTTCCTGCTCTTTCAACCTGAAAATCAATTAATGCCATATACTAAAGGAAGAATACAAATGATATGAGCATTTCAATAAATGCAGAAGAGACATTTGACAAGATTCAGCATTATTTTATGGATTTAAAACAATCCTACCCATGATAAGGGAATAGAATAAATGCAACTCAACAGAATTTGACAAAGCTACAGCTAACATCATACTCAATGATGAGGAACTGAAAGTATCTCTTTTGAATCAGAACCAACACTGACATGGTCACACTCACCACCTTTTTTACTTAACATAACATTAGAAATCTGAGCATAAGTCATTATTAAAGAAAATGAAATAAAAAGGGTTTCAGTTAGAAAGTAAAAAATTGAAGTATCACTACTTACATCTAGCATGATAATATATCTAAAATACCAGACTCAAACAAAATATATGTATAATAAATTATTAGTAAAATGTCAGATTACAAAATCAATATACAATACTGTATTGCCTTCTTATATCCAAAAATAAGCTAGTAGAAAAAGAGGTCAGAAAAATCACTCCATTTCCAATTGCATTAAAAAGAAAAAGCTACCCAAGACCATAAATACCCAGGAGGTAAAAGACCTGTATTCTGTAAATGATAACACATTGTTGATAGAAGTATAATGCAGAAGAGAAATGTATACTGTTGGGTTGGAAGAGTTAATGTTGTTTAAAACATTAACAGCATTAATGTTTTAATGTTGTTAAAACATTAATATTATATATTATTCTCTATAATAATATATAGATTCAAGGTAACTCTTATGAAAATCCTAAGGACATACTTCACATATACAGGAAAAAAAACATACCAAACTTTATATGAGTGATAATTGATCCTACATTATTAAACAATATTGAGGGGAAAAAATTGAAATATGTTCTGTGACTTCAAACAGACCACAAAGCAATCATTACCAAAACAGCATGGCATTGGCATGAACACAGATACACAGAACACTGGAACATAATTGTGAACTCAGAAATAAATGACGATAAATAAATAAATGATGTCTCTGAATGAGTAATATGTGATAAAGGAACTAGCATGCACCATGGATCTGCTTCTTGTGTCTTCAATAAGCTGAATTGGAAAGTTCCTTCATATACAGTAGAGGGAAAAACATGACAGTCACATGCCAACGAATGAAACTTTTGGCCACTTTCTGAAACCATGTCCTAAAAGCAACTCAAAATGTAATAAATGCTTGTATGCAATATCTGAGAATATGGAGAAGAAAACACGAATAATAAGCTTCTTGACACTGGGTTTCTGTCTGTCCTAAAGACAGACAGAAATGTGATCAGAATTTTATTCTGATCACAAGGGAAATGAGCAAATATAATCAAACTTAAAACAATAGCATCAGGACAATAAGAGAAGCTATCAGAAATGTTAAAAATGACTTCCTGCAGAATGGAGAAGATACTTCTGCCACATACCAGCTAACAGGGGTCATGTTCCACAGTTATGTAATGCGGTCAGCTGTTACGTGGTTTAAAGTACCCAAACTTTGATCACTTGATCACTTGACATCCTGTTATTCATTGATTTGCTCAAGCGGGCACCAGTAACATTTCCATTTGACCCTATCATGTGCCAGTGTAGCAATTGGCATCTGGTTGCTTCAGGAATACGAAGAGCCTCAAACTGTTCATTCAGGGTCTTGATGAAGAAGTCTGACCATCTTGTAGGTGGGTGGCCACATGATCTTTTGACATCCCATGGGATCCAGCCGTAATTACACAATTACGGACACCTGGCGGTCATCTTTCTTTACCATCTTTACTGCCGCCATGTTCGCTGGGCGCTCATCAAGGACCACCTTGAGGACCTGATGGTCACCCCAGTGGGATGACCGGGGAACAGGTCATGTGTCCTCCGGCTACATGGAGCAGCCAAAGGGTATGTCCTGCTTGTCAGGGCGGAGAGCGACATCACACTCATTGATGCTCAGGGGTACTCCTGGCTCTGCACTCAGGAATCACTCCTGGCAGTGCTTAGCCCAGCAAGCTACTAAGAGTATACCACCTGCACGGCAGAGCTGTCCGATGCATATTCAATATGCCAAAACCAGTAATAAAAATGACCCAAACTTTATAAAAAAACTCATAACTTACCAACAACACAAAGGACCTGATTAAACAAATGGGCCGAGGATCTGAACATTCACAACTCCACAGAAGACATACGGATGGCTAGCAGGCACATGAAAAGATGCTCATCATCACTTATCATTAGGGAAATGCAAATCAGACCACAATGAGATACTGCCTCCCACTAGTCAGAATGGTCATTATCAAGACGGCAGTAAACAACAGTTGACAAGGATGTGGGGAAATGGGAATCCTCATACATTATTGGTGGGAATGTAAATCATTATGGAAAACAGTATGGTGTTACCGCCAAAATCCTGAACAGAAATGCACTACAATCCAGTTATCCCAGTAGTATTGGAGGGAGCCATCCATTCTTTCTGTTTCCTGTTGTCCTGTTGCCTACTGCGAAAAGCAGAGTTTATGAAGAATATTTAATGCCCCAAGTCAGTGTATATCTTTGGATCACACCCAGTGGTATGTGGTGACTACTCCTGATCTCTGTGCTCAGAAATTATTTGTGGTGGTGCCAGGGATGGAACCTCGGCTTCCACATGCAAAGCAGAGTTGACCCACTGAGCCAGTCTCTAGCTGTCTGTCTCTCCTGATTTCCCCCAGTCATTCTTGGAACCTTGTGTCCCTTCCTTCCTTCCTTCCTTCTCCTTCCTTCCTTCCTTCCTTCCTTCCTTCCTTCCTTCCTTCCTTCCTTCCTTCCTTCCTTCCTTCCTTCCTTCCTTCCTTCCTTCCTTCCTTCCTTCCTTCCTTCCTTCCTTCCTTCCTTCCTTCCTTCCTTCCTTCCTTCCTTTTGCTTTTGGGTCATACAAGCAATGCTCAGGGAAATACTTCTGGCTCTGAACTCAGGAATTATTCCAGGCGGTGCTCGGGAATGCTGGGGATCGAACCTGGATCAGCTGCAAAACAGGCAAACTCCTTACCTGCTGTACTATTGCTCCAACCCTTTCCTTCTTTCTTTCTATGGTAACTTTCCACCTGGAGTAGTCCTCCAAGATTTGGCCTAGTGCTGAGTGATGGCCTTCCTTGGCATTCCTTAAGAAGCACTGAGACAACAGAAGTATTAGGTAGGGAATGCTGAGGTGTATCCATCTCCAGGGGAGGGCTTATGGCAGCCAGACCTCACACCATTCAAGAGTCAACTAGAAGCAAAGACAATGGGAAGTTCTGGACATTGCTTCTTATCCTTCCCAACCTAGGGAAGGATAAGAAGCAATGTTTCTTCTTATTCTTCTTGCTTAAGCACTAAGCAATCTTTCACAGTGGTCAGGGATTGGTGAAGGGTTAGAGGATTATGCACAGATGCTTATAAAGTCAGGGATTGCACACCCTAAGCAAATACCTGTGCCATTCAAACTGGGGGTTGGTGTCTGCTCTCTTTTGCCCTCGCCCCTGGACAGTGGAACTCCTCTCAGACTGTAGCACAGAGCCACACAGGGTGGAGGACCAGAGAGACAGCTCAGAGAGGGAAGAGGTAGCTCAGTGGAAGCAGATATAGTTCAGTGGGTAGAGTGACAGCTCAGTGGGTGGAGAGACGGCCCAGTGGACAGACAGACAGCCAATGGTGAGAGATAGCTCAGTGGGTGGAGAGACGGCCCAGTGGACAGACAGCCAGCCAGTGGTGAGAGATAGCTCAGTGGGCAGAGAGACAGCTCAGTGGGCCGAGAAAAAGCAGTGCGTGTAAAGACTGAGCAAAGGGCAGAGGAGGGCCAAGGGTAGAGTGCATAATCTCTGCATGTGAGCGAGTACCTAAGCCTTGTGGTTAAACCTGAGCACAGCTGGGTTTAGCTGCAAACTCCAAAACAAAAATAAAGCATGTCTCAGGTGAATGGTCTGCCCCATTCACACCAGCCTTTACCACTGTCTCTTTTCTGGAAAGGCACCGATGTGGATGTGTGTTTTCATATTAAAAGCTCAGAAAGCATCTATTCACTCCTAGTGACAAGGATACTTTACTCCTTTAGGTATTATAATATGTTGATATGCCAGATACCAGTAACAATTATAGGCCTCATTCCCATGACCTGATGTTATGGTTTGAGGCTCTTTATGTTCCTGGAGCAAGCAGGTGCCCTTGGGCTCTACTTGCATGAGACAGGTCATATAGAGATGTTACTGGTGCCCGCCGAGCAAATCGATGATGAACGGGAAGACAGACAGACAGTGACAGTGATCAAAACTTTATACCTATTGTGCAGTGGGGAGTGGGACGCCAGTGTCTATTTGTCCCCAGTGCCCATGACTGCAAGACACCTGGTCTCTGTATCCAGCAGCGCCTAAAGGAATCTTTGAATGAGGGCCGGAGCGATACTCCAGCGGGTAGGGCATATGCCTTGCACGCCGGCCGCCCATGTCAGGCCGGTTCGATCCCGGCATCCCATATGGTCCCCCAAGCACTGCCAGGAGTGGTTCCTGAGTGCAGAGCCAGGAGTAACCCCTGAGCATTGCCGGGTGTGATCCAAAAAAAAAAAAAAAAGGAATCCTTGAATGCAATGAAGCAAATGCAGGAGCAACTGTTTAATGATCCAAGAACACCTAGGATCTGACCAGGGGCGCAGGGCCAAGCTTCACCGCACACCCAAGGCAAGTCCGGGATGGGCGGGGGTGGGGGATTAGGGAGGTGGAAGTTAAAAAGTGGTGGAAATTAATCAAAGCACTACTGAGATCTGAGAAAGCCTTAGAACCAAGTGTGTTCTGGACCCACACCTGGTCCAGAACACACTTGGTCCAGAACACACTTGGCATGCCACCGAAAAGACAGATGGAGTTTATGAAAATCATCCCTGATACTTTGGGGCTCCTATATATCCGTGAGGTACTGGGCGTTGTATCCAGCAGGGAGCAGAGGAGGCTGGCCTGGCCTGAACTTCTCTTAAGAGAAACTTAAGAGAATTTCTCTTAAGAGAAATTCCGAAGGGCCCTGAGGAAAGTAGCGGGCACGTGCATTTCCGAGCCGGGTTTTGCTCCGTTCTGCTCGTGGAGGCGGAGGCGGCGCCTCGTCGGGCCGGGAGTGGGCAGCCTCGGCGGCGGGCGGGCACGGAGGCTCGGGGCCTGGCGTGGGAACCGGAGCTCGGGGGCGCCGGGTCCAGCTGGGGAACTTTTGCTCCGGTAGCCTTCAGGGACGTAGCGGGCGGCCCGTGTGTGTGTTCCCGCTAGTCGCTCTGCTTCGCCCCCTACAGTCCTCGCCCCAGGCCCCCAGCTAGGGCGCCCCTGGGCAGGCTCCGGGGAGCTCGCCTGGAGCTGGACTGGCCTCGGCCCTGCACCCCGCGAAGAGCTAAGCGCACCGGAGGTCTCTCGGCTCACCCGGACACGCCTCGCCCCCGAGGCTCCCGGGGCAAGTGCGGTTGGCGCCATCCCGCTGCCATGACAACCCCGGCGGTCGCGGCTGCTCCCGCCGAGCGTGGCGTCCGCGCGTCCCCGCGTCCGGTGCGCCGCGTCCCGGAGGAGGAGGAGGAGGAGGAGGAGGAGGAGGAGGAGAAGGAGGAGGAGGAGAGAGGAGGAGGAAGAGGAGGAGGAAGAGGAGGAGGAAGAGGAGGAGGAGGAGGAGGAGGAGGAGGAGGAGGAGGGTGTGGGGTCCTCCCCCCCTCCCCGTGCGCCCAGAGCCTGCGGGCCGGGCTGGCCGCCAGTGTCGGCGCGGGCTGCGGGTGCAAACGAACGTGCGGGAGCTGGGGCCGGCCGGCGGCGCCCGCAACTTTGTGGCTCCCGGGGCGGGGTTCCCGAGCGCACACGGGCTGGCGCGGGACGCTGGCGCCCCAGATGTGCGAGCTGCGCGGCCCGGCTCTGCGCTCCCCCGGCCGCCGCCTTGCAGCGCCGCGCCCGTCTCCGCAGCAGACACTTGCCTCGCTCCTCCGCGCCATAAACTTTGATGCCAACGCCCGGCAGAACGTGCCCGGCTACATCTCAAAGTAGCATCTGCTCGGGTGAGGCGGGGCCGAGCCGTCGGTGACCTTCAGCCTTGCGCCTCCTCTTCGCTCCCCGCCCGCGGCCGCCGCCTCCCCGGGAGCGCGCCAGGAAGCGCCTTTCGGCTGCGGGAGGGGGGCACCCGGTCCGGGAGGAGCCGAGCGCGCATCAGCGGGCTCCGGAGAGCCCCGACTCTGTCTCCCTGTTCGCGCCCCGCACCCGGGCCTCTCGGCGCGCTCCCTCCAGCCCCCTCGACCCTTCCCCAGACCCGCCCGCGTACGGGCCAAGGGCGCACCAGGATCCACGCCGCTGCCCGCCGGAGTTCTGGGAAGTTGTGGCTGGCGAGGATGGGGGGTCAGTGGGTACCTGTTCCAGCCCTGGAAGTGCCTCGTGGTCGTGTCTCTCAGGCTGCTGTTCCTTATACCCACAGGAGTGCCGGTGCGCAGCGGAGATGCCACCTTCCCCAAAGCTATGGACAACGTGACGGTCCGGCAGGGGGAGAGCGCCACCCCTCAGGTAGGGAGCTGGACTTCGGCGGGGCACTGACCCGAGGGGATTCCTGGGGCCAGGGGCTTGCACCAAAGCTCGGATGGTTCGCTTGCTCATAGAGGACCAGAGCACGGGAAAGCTCCACCTGCCCGTGGGTCCGAGAGGGGCTCCTCGGCCTCCTTGGTGGTGGACACACGTTCTTGTGAAGGAGGTTGGTGGTCTGCGCCGGCTGATCTGGTCTTGGATGCCACACATGAGCACGCAGGGCCGTGCCGAAACTCTTGTGTCTGAGGCCTTGGATGGCCTCTGTTCGCGTTGTCTTTGGTTCCAAGAGGAAAACAACAGGCGCTGGATTTGATAATACGGGGGGGGGGGGGAGGGAGTGCTGGGGGGAACCTTTAGCCTAAGATCAAGGGAGCATTGGCGACGCTGTCAAGTCCAGGACGGTCTGTGATGCGCTCCAGACTTTAGGAACATTCCAGCCTTTGGCCAGTAGCAGTAATGAACATGGTTAGTGTCTGCTTAGCGGCAGACCCAAGATGCATGTGTGCCGGACCCCTGTTATACATTACAATTACCATGGCAGTTTTCCTCTGCCGGTTGGGGTCCAGGAGTGGAGACAGGTAGCTTTTACACCCCCTCACCCTCACCCCCGTCTTTCTCCTGTGCAAAGAGCACGATAGAAAAGGTTTTGCGTTTCGCCTTAGTTATGGAGACCTACTTCCAGGCAGACAGATCCCTGGGATTGGGGAGTATTGAGTGTGTCTGTGTTGGGGGTGGTTCTTGGAGTATGAACCTTTGGGGACCAGGCCTGCTGCAGCAGAGACTTTAATAAAAATGCAGCCACCACGTTCCACCAGCTCAGCAGATATCATCTTTTATCCCTTTAATGAGGCAGTTCTGGTCCTCGGAGACAGATTCAGGGGCGTCCCAGCTTTACTCTGGCTTGCGTGCACACAGGGTGAACGCGTTTGCCCTGTCTGTGACTTTGATGGTGATGGGGAATATAAAGCATGCTGTCCTAGACGAGCCGCCAAGAACCTGGGCTTCTCCCAGCTACAGAACAGTTTTGCCTCCTGCTCAAGTGGTTGGACTGTGTGTGGAAGCACGCCTGTCCCAAGGGATGGGCAGATGGTGGGTTTCTCTGAAACTCCTGGGCTCAGCTCAGATTCTTGCTGCTGTAGAGGGTTCTGGTTCCTTTGTCTGGTTCTTAACTGAGAACCAGGTAAGAGGTCCAGAACCCAGAAAGGCAAACCACCTTCTTTGAGAGCAGGGGAAAGGCCCCCTGGTCCCCCAGAGTGTACCAATCAATGCCTGCTGTCCCAGGGAAGTTTCAAGTATTCAATCCCAAATTACGACCCCTACATTGGCTGTTGACAGCGGAACAGAAAAACTAGTGGTCCTGGACTACTAAAACACCTATCAAGAGAAAGCGGGATATGCTGATGGCTCCCAGGGAGACTTGACACCATTACCTCCTTTTACCTTACAGACCTCTCTGTACCCATCTTTGTTACTATGACCCAAAAGATTTCTGTACTCAGACCCCTCACCTCCGCGGACCTTTTCCTGCCCCACTGAAAGTTAAGGGGTGGGGGCAACCTAAAGGCCTGGAGCTGGCCTGGGATGTAATGAGATAACTCTACCAGCAGAGGGCCAGCTTGACCCTCCTTTTTATTTTTATTATTTTATTTTTTATTAGCTGTTGCCCTGTTTCATGATCTTCAATTCTAATGTTTAGCATCTGGGCTAGGGAATAGGAATGAAAATAAAACCAGAAAAAAAAAGCTGAAGAGTTGATTTTTAATGTTTTGTGGAGAAAATAAAACCTCCTACACTCTAGCATCGCTGCTACATTGCACCTGATTGTGTGGAGCGATTGTTGGAGAGGAAGTGTATGTCTTTAGCTGGGCTCTCCTTTCCGCTTCATATAATGTTCCTTGGCATGGAAAGATGGAACACAGTGACCACATCTTAATCTCTTTATAACCTCAAGTTCCTCTCTTAATTTTCCCTTCGTTTTATCAGATGCCTCCATTTTAGCTGCCTTTGCCGAGTCTTCATCCCTTTCTCGAACCTTCTTCAGTTAATTCTTATTATAATTATAGCCTGAGTTTTAAGGTCCTGATGTGTCCTGATATCACTATTAGCATGCGCTTTCAAACAACACAAATGTCTCCTTTATGCTGTTTGAGAGGTGTCAGAGAGTGACACTTCAGCCTCTGCAGAGTGCCACTCTCTTTTCCCTCCCATGCCCCTTTGGGTTGCTGTGTGCCCATCTTGTTGAGAAACAGATTCGTCACTTCTCCAAGGGAGTGTGTGCTTTCAGGCTCTGAAAGCCTCAGCGCCAGTGAAACCCATCATGTTCTAGTTTGTGCTGTGTTTTTTTTTTTTTTTGACGTCAAAGGAATTGAAATTTGTAAGTATGAGTGTTCTGTCATCTCCTTAATTGTGTGTTGGGGATTTGTAGTGTTCAGAAAACTTTGGGGGGGACAAATAGAATACACCCCTCCTCCAATAGAAAATATATTTCAAGGGATCTGGGACTTTGCATCCCAAATCTAATGCTTGCATGCAATCATGTAGGATTTAAAGGTGCCAACAGAGTAGGAGAGGGTATGAGTAAGCTGTGTACTCTGGAAATTCTCCAGCTGAACTTTGCCAGGTTCGGAGATGGAGTAGCTCCTTCTCTGGAGACTTGCTTTGTCGTGGTGGGCCTTTCATTGTGTGGAGGAACCTAAGGAAGTGTTCTGACACACAGTTTCTGAGCATTGGAAGCTAGGGTATGCTCATTTTCTCTAGGTGACATAACATTATCTTCCTCATCACTCCTTCCCAGGGCTCCTTGAAAAGTAAAAATAATGATTTGGATGGCGTAGTACTTTGCCTGACTTGGACGAGAGATGGTATGGAAAATGAAGGCGGTGCTCATGATGGCTGAGTTATAGCTTCTATGAATCTGATTTGAATTCATTATTACAAATGTGTCCTCTTGGCCAGAATCATTTTGTTCTAATTATCTGCTGTTGGGTTAAAAATGTTCTCTGCCTTTCTGTTAGATTAGATGTGACGAGTAGCTGGGTCCTTGGTCTGAATTGGTGCCTGAATTAGGAAGAGAACCAGGGAGTGTGCCGTGTTCATGACTGGGTGGCCAAGATGTCTTTCACAGACCTCCTAATTGGCTCAGCTTGTCCCGAGAGACTGCATCAGCCTTGTCTAGGAACATTTCAAGGTACAGTGGATGGAGTGGTCACCCTAACCCTCCCACTAAATAGGAAAAGTTGTCTGCAACATACTGACTGTTTTGGGCGGAGCGATAGCCCAGCGGGTAGGGCGTTGCCTTGCGTGGCCGGCCCGTGCCGGCCCGGGTTCGATCCCTGGCATCCCATATGGTCCCCCGAGCAACGCCAGGAGTGATTCCTGAGTGCAGAGCCAGGAGTAACCCCTGAGCATCGCCGGGTGTGACCCCAAAAGGAAAAAAAAAACCATACTGACTGTTTTGGTTTCAAGGTTTGCTTCCAGGATGAACCATTTTACTGATCCAGGCTCATTGTTCTGGGATTATGCTTTATAACTTTTCTGCAATGTTTCTGCACTTTTACTCGAAGTTTTGAGCTAATCCACCCCTCAGTCAAGTGCTGGGGGTCAGCTTCTGGCCAGGCATAATCTGTGTGGTTGGATTTTGCTTAAGCAATTTTTCCCTAGTTCCCCAAGGAAAAATTATCTTTTGAGCAAACAGCTGTGTGCTTCTCCCTCCTGTATGACCCACTTACCATGAGCAGCTTCCTTTGGTGTCAGTTATCAGAGTGATACAGGGCCACCTAAGGTAGGAAAGTGCCGAGGCTTTGCTCTTGGTGGGAGACAGTGTGGGACAGAACAAGATGTGGGTGCCTCAAGAGTCCCCCACAGCTGGCTGCACCTGGGAGATACCTGAGTTAGTTTTGGAACTAGCCCCTTGGCCAGGCTGCCAGAGCAGTGAAAACAGTAGTTTAGTTGTGGAGCAGAACCGGAGCCTTTAATCTTTCCCATATGTTGGACTTAAAGGTGTACAACAAGGTAGCAACAAAAGCCGCAAAGCAACATAATAGGTGACACAATCGAGTGGTGAGGGTGCATGGGAGGGAGGGGGCTTGAGGTCCTTGGAAGAGGGAGGGGTACACTGGTGACAGGTGTGGTGTTGGAATTATGTGCTTGAGAAATTGTCATTGAGAGAACTGTAAACTAGAGAATCTCAAAACCAAAACAATGCTACCGAGCCCTTGAGTTTTTCTAACACAGAGGTGAGTGCCCGTTGCTCTGACGGCCAGTCCTGCCAGATACCTGAGCCAGGCTACAGTCCTGTGACCCACGGTACCAAAGAGTCTCTTCTACACATGCATGCCCTTAGCACTGCCAGAATAGCCTTAAAGCTCCAGCAAGCGCTGGATCCAGTAGCTGAAACCCTGGCTTGCATCGTCTTCTGCCATTGTCTTCTGCCACTCACTAACACTGTGATTTTGAGCACTCCAGGCTCAGTCACACCTAGGTCTCATATTTGGTGAGAAAGAGCATGTGAAATCATTATTCTAACTCGAAAGCCTCTGCAGCCTGTGGCTCACTACCCCTGGTGCTCTGTAGAGCTGGGCCATGGTAACCTCTTACTCAGTCCTCGAAGTTTCCTCTATGTCCCCTTCTTCCTCTCCGCTTCCGTCACACAGCCACTAACAGGGGTCCTGCTGCTTCTCTTCCTGGATCCACGTTGCCTGCTGCTCCCTGCCCTGTGGTCAGGACTGTCCCTGCCTCTGAGCTTCAGCACCATGTGCTATCACACAGGCGCACCTGCTGTGCACGTTGCATGCAGCCCTATCTGGCCAAAAGCTCATGGCTGAGCGTAATCCTCATGGCGGATACTGGAGATTAAAATGCTCAGTACAGGGGAGGCTTTAATCACTCCATCATGGTCTATGGAGACGAGGTGTTCCCATTTTCAACAAGAGGCTGTAGGACTTATAGTCACAGTAGCAGGACAGAAAAGGAAGTTAACACTGGCACCTGTGGGTCCCACTCATACTTGAATATGATTTAATGAACACAAAGGGCCAGGAGGACTGAAGATTCTGCCAAGGGTCTCGAACTGATCCCAAATTCTGCACCGGACAGACAAGATCCCCGAGGGCAAGTGCTCCTGGGATGCCTGGGTGAGGCTCTGGCCCATGTCAGAGGTGGGGATGGCATGTCTGTGTGCTTGCCTGGCTGGGTGGGATAGGAGGATGCCTCAGACTTGGTCAGCTGGTTCCCACGCAGCCTGGGAAGCAGCTGGATGGAGCACAGATGGGGGTAGGATCAGCAGAGCTGTCTGGCCTGGGACCACCCCACCCGTGTCTGCTTCCCTCTACACACCCCAATTTGGGGGAAGGGGCCAGCTGTCTATAGTCAGGCCACAGGCTGTGTGGCTTTGTGGATTGTTCTAGAAGGCTGCCTTAGTGAGCACTATGTTCAGGTTTGAGTCTTGGAGTGAATTTGGCCCCGCAGTTTAATTCTGTCCTTTGCAGGATCTGTGTCTCTGACACAGGTCACAGGTGACCTGTGACAGAAGGGGCCAGGGGGTGGTCATGGATCTGATGGTTTACAGCAGAGTGAGCTCCCTAGAGGAGGGCCAGCCCTTTCTGACTGGACCTTTCCTAGGTGGGGCTTCTAACAGACTTTTAAAAAAATGTTTTTTGGCCATACCCAGCTGTACTCAGGCTTTAATCCTCGCTCTGTGCTCAGGGAGTACATAGCGACCATATAGAGTGCTGGGATTCGAACCTGGGTCAGCCATATATAAGGCCAGCACCCTCCCCACTGTATTATTTCTCCAGTCCCCTTCTAAGAGACTTAAACAGAAACTGTGGTCTGAGACACTTGTCTCAGGAACCC